>JAECUM010020814.1:0-37688 GCA_016617855.1 Megalonaias nervosa | reverse complement strand
ATATATATAAACACACACACTTCAGTAACTTAGATCGACATGTGATCCAAACGTTTTAGATGCAAATACCCAAAATGCAAGTTTTTATGTAATTTATTTTAACGAAGGGATTAGTTATTATTCCTATTCAAATAATAACACAACATGACTTTGCAAAACATATATACATTTTGAAAAGATCTTACTTCAATTAAATTCATGTAAATACCTTGTGAATATATCACCCTGCCAGTAGTGTATTTAAGGTACATGATATTTCATATCAGTGCAACGAACTTAAAGTTTTCTGTCAGGACCGCTGAGTCCATATAGGTATAATCTCCCTATAGGACGACTAATAAGTTTATATAAAAAAAATGGCGTTACTGTCGGGAAGGGGGGGGAGCGGGGGGGGGGACCGCACCGGGTGACACCATCAGAGGGTGTGACACCAAAATGACTGTCTATAAAATTTTTGAATTTCTGTGCAGGAAGGAAGTCCATGGGGGTGACACCATGAGTTACTGCACTGGGTGACACCAACCCTAGTGACGCCACTGCTACAAAAGACACTTGTGGAAATAAAAATCATAAAATAGCAGTCTGCCCATTAATTCACACTTTTAAAAAAGACAAACACCAAACATGACTTCCCGTGTGTTTTCAGGAATTCATACAAATGTGAAGCAAACTCTAATACATATATCAGGAATTCATATATATATATATATATATATATATATAAGTAAGTATATATATATATATATATATATATATATATATATATATATAGTATATATAGGTAAGCAGTTAAGTATATATATATATATATATATATATATATATATATATGTCTTTGAGGGTCCAATCAATAAAACCGCCCAAAAAGTTCATACGTTGGTGTGCATTTTCAAGCGCAACACTTATATTGAATCCGTGAGATATTGCATATAAAGCTGTAGGAAACAATGCCCTATCACCACGTGTACCAAGACATCATTCAATTTAGAAGCAGCCTCCATTGTCCAGTACAACTATAGGTGAATGTACTGAACCCACTCCTATATCTCTTGTACTCAACAAATATGAAAATGTATGCATTGGTGTGTTTCGGGTATTCAAACGTTTTGGCCAGTTTGTGAAAGAAGTTTCTTGAGATGTATAACGGCTTTTCTGCGGCGGAATAAGTCTCCAATCTTCATAATACGGAAAGGTCAAGTTGGGGCCGGTGTATGAAGTATATTTGTACGATGTATCTTTTATAATCTACATATGTTTTATTTATGCCAAATATAAAGATACATACTTTAAATTTCCTGTCTAATTAAGACTGAATACAAGAAATTGAATAATGGCGGACTTTAACTCTTCACATACCTGCCAAGTGGGTCCGATGAAACATATAGTTCAGCAGCTATCCAGTCTTGTTGGAAATTTCTAATTTGCTTCTTGTGAGAATTAGGCTCCATTATACTGATTTTAAATCAGTAAACGACACACGTTATATGTAATCCTGAAGGTTGGCTTAAACGACGTAAGTACGAACATCGCACGGCTAGAGTTCCTAAAAGTGAAAACAGTGATCAATCTCCGGTGTGCACTTTGAATCGCATGGGACATGGATCATGCAAAATGACGAACAAACATCAGGTAATTAAAACACTTAAAGTTATTTTACAGTTGATCCAAGTCATTATTATACTTGACTTAACATTGCTACTGACCATTGAATATGTCGCAATCTTCACACACACCGCCCCTTTGTCGACTTGAGTCAGTTTTGCTAACATAGATGCTGTGTGTGAGAGAGAGAGAGAGAGAGAGAGAGAGAGAGAGAGAGAGAGAGAGCGGTCGGCAGGCCGCCTAGCATAGACAGGATAGAGGCATTGATATACTGTTCAAGTTATAATTATATTCATTGGACCAATAACTAGCCACACCTCAATCAAACGAGCAAAATATTACGTCCCAACAGTAAAAACTCTAGGAGTGTCTCTACTGAATTGCTTACAGCTTTGAAAAAGGAAAAACTGCAGTTCAGTCAAAGCATCGAAATGACTGTAAGTGGTTGTCTGAGTCTTCACTAAAAGTGGATTTCTGAGACACCTATAATATCCTTTAACTTCCCTTTCTAGTTTCATATACTTAGCAGGTTTTATATATATATGTGTGTGTGTGTGTGTGTGTGTGTGTGTGTGTGTGTGTGTGTTTAGATGCATTTTACCTTGATATGTATAAATTTATTGAATCCTTTATCTTGAATCCGTTCAATAAATTCCGTAGGTGTGACCTCAAAATTAATTTCCAAATATCATTTTCATTGACTGTTTTATTTGATGGATGATGGACTTTGAGTTCAGAAACAATCACCTAATGGAAACAAATAAGATCAACAACGCTTTACTTAAAGACTGCGGAGGCTATTAACTTTGCTTACACATGCAACAAAATTAAAGTCTGCTTCTCAAAGAAAATACTGTATTTCCCACGTTAAAATTTTAACAGCTGAATTCATCGAAAAAATACGGGAAGATGAATCACTCTGTACAATGACAACACTCCATGTTTAAATAAAATTATTCAAGTGCCGTCTTTTTCCTTCCAAAATAAAATATGCTATCATAATGTGGCTGGGTGGGAGATGATGCTACTTACCTGCGGCATGATGCCCCAGTGCTAGACATCAATATAAACTGCCACACTGCAGACATGGTAGCGATATGACTGAAAATGTTTTCAAGTTACGTTAAAAATCCAAATCACACACACACACACACACACACACACAGATACACACACACACACACACACATCATTGCCAGAAATAGAAAGAGAATGATAAAAGGTGGAAGTTGTGTAAGTTGATAAGATAAGAATGTTGTAATGCCGATTTCCTCTGTTCTTAAGCAGACATAAATGGCATCAACATAGGCTCAGATTTCATCTACTTATTCTATAAATAACAGTTACAGCATGCCTCAGTCAATTAGATCCTGGAAACCATTGTAAAGATGGACCTGATGATATTGCGAGTTATTAGTGCTTGTTATGCCAGGCTTTTAAGAAACCCTAACTATTAATGCTATTTTTATTCTCTGATGAGGCTATGTGAATTCATAGCAGAGTACATCGTGATATAAATAAATGTCTCTAAACATTTACGCACTTTATCTGAGAGATGAATTCGTTTTGTTTAAGGCGATCAAGACTCAATCAAAGAAATACAGATTTCTTCACTGGGTATTTTGTATTATCCATTGTTCAAATCGGTCCCATCATATTTAAAGTAGTATTAAATATGCTAATGTGCAAATGGCGTGTAATGTGGCGAGTGTTAAGTCTTTTGATGTATCACAATAATATAATCCAAATGTCATTGACTGAATTTACTATAATTCCATATCAATATTTAGTCCAAGAAGTAAAAATGTGTATAAATGCACCCAAACTAAAAGCTGAAAACAACAAAAAGACTGATTCCACTTTGCGTGTTCAGGTAGGAATGATGATTTATTTTTTAAAAGTAAAATAGTAGAACCAGGAGGAAAATCAGTCTCCAATGCACAACATTTAAGGTTTCAGCAAGTTTAAATATTTCCAAGTGAAAAATTAATATCCTACATTCAAACCAAAATAAACATGTTTACCTCCATTAATAATGATCTTTATATTGAATCTATAATCATAGAGACAGATTATCCATGTATTAGGTTGTTTATAAAATCAAAGTCACTAGTCAGGTAGACCATTAACTTGATTTTGGACTAAGGTCAATTTCAAAATACAGATATACATTCCATATAATCGTTGAGAAAACCCAATAAATAATATAAAATAATATAAAATAAATATGCATAACAATATGTATATATGTGTGTGTATGTGTGTGTGCGTGTGTGTTTGTGTGTGTGTGTTTCGTTTTTTATGCCGTTTCTATCTGCTTATCTCATTTTGATGCAATTTCAGGTTGCGTGGGATTTTTTTCATATCTCTTATCCGGTTCAGTGTATATAAATATTTTGGGGTTGTTGTTTGTACAAGAATATGTTCAAGTAAGAAAAATGATCGTTTTACTGGGATCGAATGCTTCTGTATTAGAGCTTCAGGTAAAGGTTTGCTCATACAAAAGTAAGTAACATTACTGGCATAGTTTTGCATGTAACACATCGGTTATGTCAATTTGAAAATTTGCCTGAACTTTTCTGTAATATGAAAACGTCATCGAATCCATTCGATTTTTCCAGAAAGAATGGCTTTCCTTACACTTCTTAATAATATTCAGGATTTTCTCAGTTGGCTTTAAATATTCGATGTAAAAATAAAAGAATTCAAGACGTGATAATATACTTACGTCTTTACGACTCTATACAAACTTCAAGGAGCAAAGGTTACTACGTCGAATTACATTCACTCTCTTCATATGTAATATTTAAACTTTCATCAGAAGATATTTTAGCAGGAATATCCAAACGTCTTTTAAAACGATTGTTCATTAATTTGCATACTAAAACAGCCTCGTTAAACCTAAAATTAAGAATCAAAATTATCTAAAGCAAACATATAAGCTTGTGTGTGTGTGTGTGTGTGTGTGTGTGTGTGTGTGTGTGTGTGTGTGTGATTTGGATTGTGAAAATAGCTTTAACAATCTTTCAGTCATATCGCTACCATGTCTGGAGTGTGGCAGTTTATAGTGATATTTAGCACTGGGGCATCATGCCGCAGACATGCAGCATCATGTCTAGTCCCATAAATTACCCCACCCCCACCCCCCAAATCTGTGTTGATACTGATAGACGATATGTTGGTCTGATGTCATCTGTTCATTAAAATGTGCAATTATGCTGCATGGAAATCATTCCGGAACAATCCTGCGTACACTTTAGTCACATACCGGTAATTGGTATCAGCCATATCTAGCACGAAATTTTACTATGGCCACAGGACACATGGCTGTGCTATTCCACGTGAATTTACAAGTCACCAAACATAGATAATTATGCAATTGCTTAGACCAATGCTTAGACCAAAGAAGTTATCATTTTTAGATTTGTTAGGTTTGATCTGTTTGGTATCAGATAAGTGTCAAATTAATTAAGTTTTATCAACACTTTTCGTTCCCATTAAGTATATCTCAGATGCTAAATTATGTCTGATATCGCAATGAGCCATCGTTTCCAAAATTTAATCTGAAAGGATGTACTTAATTATTGACCGGAACAGATTTTGTATGGAAGTGGTCCAAACGTAAAAGTACAAGTCTGCTACATTATAGTTTTTCCCCCAAGCATGTTTTGATTGCAATTAATTAACCTGAGAATTCGGGAAATAAACAAAGTATTCGATCAAACCTATGATATAGCTATCTGCAAATGCTTTTGAAGTACCATTATGTCACATCTTTCCTCAAATTATGCTATAAACAATATAGACAACAGTGTCATAAAATATGATTGCGAGTATGATTGAAAGATGTAATGCATAAACTGACAGTTAAAATGAACCTCTTACTTATATGGCATTTTCTTTTTATATTTTCTGTCAGATTTTGTGTTAGGTAAATGACTCTTCCATTTCCTTGAACGTTTAATAACATTCAGATATACTACTAAACCCTATTGCTAACATTAGTGAAAAGGCTCTCCTTGCCACCATCCAGCAAAAATTTAAGAAAAAAGAAAAAGGGGAAAAAACAGTCCCGGATGCTACTTATTAATATCGCAAGGACTGAGGTCCCTGCCTTCACTTGTGAAAGATAAGAACTGGGTTTTGCAACATAACTTCAGTTTGGACTTAAATCTCGAATTAGGATCGGAAGGTATTAGACCTATCCTAAATTCGACCATTTCAGTCTCGACTAAACATTCAAGATAAGCTGACAAAATTCGGATGACCGTACTCACACAGATGCACCGACTGTCCTGGTCATACTTTTAATGTCTTTTTCTTTTTAGGGAAGAGTTAGATAATATCATGGTATGGACAAATAATGTGTTGCAAGCATAATGTGTTCATTACTTTTAAGAGTTGTAATACTCCTACCTAATAATTCTCATATTTTATCTAATTGATTAATTGATTACAATTCCGTTTATATTTAAGGCAACTAGCAGTTTGTATGTTTAATTTATCTATATACTTCTCAATGACGACACTTACTTTCAGTACCACAACTCCAGCTGATTTCTCTCATCTCATCACAGATTAAATAAATCATTTTTATAAGGTGTACTGTCTCTAAACCTCGATCCGTAATATGCTCTTTTCTGATCTTCTCTGTGATTTTAGTGCAAACATACAATCTAACGAGAATGACCATAAATACTGTTTAAATATTATTTTTAAACAGTATTTTGGTCTTGGACTCTCCACCCACAGATGACCTTTAAATACCAGTCGTCAGTGTCTGAGGAATCGCGAACACCAATCAGTTTCAGTTATTGAATACCATTCCATTTTAGCAGTCTGAAGCTTGGATATAAGGAATTCCATTCCACTGAAAATGTACATGTTTGCTTACAAAACAGTAATTGATTTTCATCAGCTTCCTTTATAGTTATTTCTGCTAGGTTGGTTATTGTACATTTAGTCTGACAAATAAATGGAAACTGTAAAATGGTATAGTTGTATAAAAAAAAGAAAAGAAAACGGAAGAGGTAGAAAAACGTGCTGCAATGTACAAAGATGTCAGCAGTGAGTATATACGCATCACAATTCGAAGATTTATTACTGTATATCACACATCATTGACGATGAAACGTCTTAATGTAAGTATAGTAGGACCATAACATATATATTGTTTGACAAACATTGCAAAACAAAAATACACAACAAGAATGAGGAAGAAAATAGGAAGGCATGAAGTCGAAAATTGAGGACCAAGAGAATAAACGTATGCGTGATAGAAGTAAAGAAGCTAAAGGGAAATTACGCAAACGATTAGATAATAAGTATGTTATTCGTACGACCTGGCTGAGGTACGAAAATTGGAACAATTCAATAATGGACTTCGGATTTAAAGCATTTGCAAGCAGTGCACCTTATCTTTGCCATCCAACTCAATTTAATGCTGCCGTTACCAGAGCCATTGCACAAATATTGAAAGAGATGTAAATCTAAAAACAAGAAATAATTATTTTACATAGAAGACTCTAAATGTATTTAATTGTTGCACATTAAGATGTGGCGGTAATTACACCCTTAAAGAATGCATAGCACAGTGTGCTAGAAAATTCTGCCAGAATCAACGTAATTGGGAGGAATGAATGACAACAACTTAAAACAGAATATCATTTTGGTATTAAACAGGTTAAAGTCAGCCAGGTTTGGTAAAAACAGTATGCATGTCTCGTGCCAACATTCAAATAAAAACACCATTGTCTGAATGTGCAAAAACATCACTTGATGATAAAAGATTTTGATATAACCAACAGCAATATTAAGCAATTAAAGATACCAAATCGTCTTTGACATTATAACACATCATGACTAGAGATACATTAATGGAAAAATAAATACTTGACCGGAAGAAAATGAAACGGTACATAATGATTTTGAGAGTCTACACCTGATGGTATGCAAATAGCTCACAAAGACGATGACAGCTATGGGGCACATAATGTTTGAAAGCGAATAAAATTATCGGCGTATAGAATGAACTCTGTGGTAACAAATAATAAAATGCTTTGATTAAGCATTTTATTTATTTATTTGCTTTTTGTGGGTTTGTTTTGCAAGATAGCACATAATAAAGTATCAAGAATCACGTGCTATATATTCCAGCTGCTGAAGGTCTCAACATAGCAAGCATTACACAGTTTTTCACAGTTGAATAATCTGTATAGAAAAAAACGTTATTTGCAAAATTTATATGGGGCGGACAAGGCTATGACATAGATAAAACTATCACCATAAGATTTCATCCGAATATTTTACAGTCCAGCGTTAAACAAGACGATATTACCGGTGGTGAGGTATAGTTTTTGTTACCTAGTGATATTATGAAAAAAAATCTTAGAATTATTGGTCACAACAAGCTGAAAAAGTCTTTAAGCTAAGACTAAACACTGCGATTAACAGTGACGTGGTAAAGAATACGGTTGCATTGGCTGATAGAAAATTTATAAGAATTCGTTCAAAGATCTACAGTGAAATAAAGGCAGTAAACGTGTAGATACACTGTATTCACAAGGCGGAGGAAAGAAATTGCAATCACAATTGCACATGACTTAAAAAGACAATAAAGAAAACTATCTTAATCAGTCATGATGTCTTTTGCAGAAGCTGGGTTAATTAACGGTTTCATATAGATTATTAATTTTGTATCCGTTGCACCTCTAATAGAAACCGCTGGACAAGCAAAATTATATGAGTAGCCAAGAGAGTAACAACCTATCTAGTCATTTTCAAAAGCCAGCTTATTACACTGGCAGTGCTACAGGGCAATACTCTTAATTGAATTTGGAATAGCCATAACAAATAGTTGGAAATATTCTTAATATCTTGATTGCCTCTACCAAGAATGTCTCTGTGCAATATTTTCCGTCTCCGCTGCCAGTTACACTTGTTCCTCCACTACCTCATGTTAAGCTTTTGCTATAAATGAGAAACGAGAATTGCTACAATCATATCTGAAGCTGCAATAATCGTAGAGATTGTCACACATTTCTTTTTAAACAGTGGTTTTAGCATTCCACATGAGGGTAACTATTCCTTAACCTGAAAAGTTTTAAATATTTTTATATTGCTTCCAGAGTTACTCTTGAGGTTTATTACATATGCAACTGTTTCTGCTCTTTTACTTTAACACTTTCCAATTGTTATATTTAAAACGTTTTAGGCTCCATATTCTCCTCGGTTGATATGTAAATGTTATCCATCTCTTTGCCATGTATCTTAACGTCTGATTGCAGTTGTTTTATCACCTTCAGCATCTGTTAGATCATCTGCATAACCTTTTAATTAGCGCTCATCTCCACTTTGACTTATTCAGTTGAATTCATTTTTGTTTCTCTTACTTCCAGGTCACATGTTTTCTTTTTTTTTGTTTTTTTGTTTTGTTTTGTTGTGTGTGTGTGTGTGTGTGTGTGTGTGTGTGTGTGTGTGTGTGTGTGCTAATCGTCTGTGCTATAATGCTTGCATCTTGATTTCTTCAGTACCTCTTGTTTGTTGTCTCTATACTACAACAGTAGGTTGTAAGAGTTCTCGTTGTCTCTACACTACAACAGTAGGTTGTAAGGGCTCTCGTTGTCTCTGTACTACAACAGTAGGTTGTAAAGGTTCTCGTTGTCTCTATACTACAACAGTAGGTTGTAAGGGTTCTCGTTGTCTCTATACTACAACAGTAGGTTGTAAAGGTTCTCGTTGTCTCTATACTACAACAGTAGGTTGTAAGGGTTCTCGTTGTCTCTATACTACAACAGTAGGTTGTAAGAGTTCTCGTCGTCTCTACACTACAACAGTAGGTTGTAACGGTTCTCGTTGTCTCTACACTACAACAGTAGGTTGTAAAGGTTCTCGTTGTCTCTATACTACAACAGTAGGTTGTAAGAGTTCTCGTCGTCTCTACACTACAACAGTAGGTTGTAACGGTTCTCGTTGTCTCTACACTACAACAGTAGGTTGTAAAGGTTCTCGTTGTCTCTATACTACAACAGTAGGTTGTAAGAGTTCTCGTCGTCTCTACACTACAACAGTAGGTTGTAACGGTTCTCGTTGTCTCTACACTACAACAGTAGGTTGTAAAGGTTCTCGTTGTCTCTATACTACAACAGTAGGTTGTAAGGGTTCTCGTTAAGATCTGCTTAAGTATTTACCATTGGTGGTATACATTTGCTTCCTTCTTCTTTACAATCCAATCACATAAGGAAGTCAATTCCATCTTTAGTCTGTTGCAACCATTTTAGAAATTTGTATTTGTTTATGAACTGTAATTAACGTATACTGTACATTATCCATATTAAAATAATTTAATTAGGAGTCTAAGGTTGATTTTTCTGAGTTTATCGTGGTAGAAACTGTCAGTTGCCAAATCACAGAGCAATTAACGCTCCCAGGGCGTCATTTAAGCTGTGTGAGTCGGGAAGTGACAGTTTATATCACGATAATCACAGAAAACGACATCATTAAACTCTTATAATTTTATTTATTCTTTTCTTTCTATTTTGTTTTCTTTAAAGAAATTTCCTATCAGTTTTAGAGCCTTATTTAAGCTTATGAATTCTTGTTCAGGGCGACTGCTATGTAGCTATTTAAACAGGGGATTCTCCATCTGTAACGCAAAAGCCACGTCAACATCAAACAAATAATTCTACCAATGGTGGACGATCTAAAGTTTTAAACATTCCTCAGCATGGTCTTAATATTTTATCTAAACTGGTACATATATGATACGAGTAAAAGTTCAATATTCAAAGCAAAGGATGTGTCCTTTTCTTGACATACAAATTACTCATGGATTGGATGCTTTCATGAGTTCATTGTGACTTGGCCGAATCGTTATTATCCAGAAACGTGAGTAACCAATTTTTGTTTCTTTAAATCAGTCTTAGAATTGATTAACATTTTAGGCTATCTACAGGGGATACTTACAAACGAAATTAAGACTATTGGTAAAAATGGATATAATGATGAAAGTCCAATAGTGAAACAGTGCAAGATCTATCTCCCACCCAATCGCACATCGTAATTACCAGGGATGTCGTCTTATTTTCTACGACTTTGTATCCAATTGTTATAATATTAGTATTTGACCCCCTCCTCCCAATCCCTATATCAATTTACCTATAGTTTTAAATTAATTTGTAACAAGCCCCAGTAAAAGTGCTATAACCCCAACGTTCTTTTTGGCTAATATGAGTTTACCGGCTTTTTTGCAAATCCAGTCAAAGAATTAGTTCACTTCAGAAAAACTACAAAGATTTCTTATTTGATATCTGTCAAATCAATTTATTCAATTTTCTAAATAAAACATAAACTCGCCGTTTTCATTTCGTTCAAGGGCTTGCAGCGTATATGCCTTCTGATTCAGTGTTTAAATTAGTTACTATGCTCGTGCCCCTGTTTATAAATGTTAGTATAAAGTATTTCTCCTTGCAGTTTATACAGAAATAAACGCAACTTGGTCTGATCACATGATTATATTCTGACCAATGGGGATCTTCCCTACATTTATCAACTGATGCAACTGCAATTATTTTATAATTATCTTATATTCAACCATTAAGACTGCAAATAAAAGAGTTAGCTGAAATATTTCAAATTATTCATTAAATAAATTCTTAGTGAACTGGCTTTCAGTTGTTGCATCAGTAAGTGCTTCTTGCTAAAGATGTTTATGAAAAAGTATGATCCAAATTGTCTACAACACAAAGAGAACGGACGACAGATCCACAAATCTGACAATAAATATGACGCTAGCAAAACTAAAACATTTTGCTGAACAATCACAAAATCTTAATATTCCTAAGTCGAAACTTTTTATTTCATGCATATAAATGGGAGAGAAATTATCAGCTACAACCACCTTTGTATCTGCTATTGCTTACACACAGAGGTATTAATATTAGAATGATCTAGTGAAAAGATTTAGAACATTATAGGAGAGTACAAAATCTCTGTCTCAAATATTTCTTCATTATTATTATGTTGTCATGTTGAATATGTTGTTATGTATATGTATATTATCTGTAACTTTGACACATGATTTTATTTGATTTTTCTAATCTTTATTCATAGTTGTAAATTGTACAGAATCTTTTTAGTTACATTTTGCCCTGAGTCTGTTAAGAGCGTAAAATTACATAGGATCTATAAATAGATGTTGACTTATGTGTTGTCAATTACTAATAATAAACTTAATAATAAGACTTAATGGCGCCTTTGGATTAATTGTTCAAAGGCTGATGAGCTTTGGTCTGTTCGCGAGGAAATCAGTAACTTCCCATTGATTGGTCTAGGTCACAGGAATAGGCATATTCGAGGCAAGATGAGTAGTAAGATCCGTCACGTGGGATATATTATGTAATATAGTCGTAATAGAAGGTGTATATAAGGAAAGAACTGGGAAATCAGATTCATTCCTATTTCAGAGTCATCCTCATTTCTTTCCTTAATGTTGTAAATCTGCAGACCAGTTTTATGTTCACCTTAGATATTATTCGAGAGGAAAAAAAACATTCGTTTGGACTGTTCATTCGAAGTAGAATGTGCCCATTATTTGGACTATAATATTATTCTGGAACTGTTGTGAATTATTCAAAGGAGTTCTGGATGATGCCATCTTGACAAAGTCAGGATTCTTGGCGGACCAGTACATTTCCTGTTTTGAAATTTATACGGAACATTTCATTCTTTTGGAACGTCATAGAACTTTATCCGGATTATTTTGGATTGCCTTCATAATACTGTAGGTTCCTCTCACATTTTCATTTATAACTTTGATTAAATTATTTCTTAAGTTTTGCAAAAACTTGTTGGCTTTGTTTTCTTCTTTTACTTAGTTTGTGACCATAGAATCGAAATTATGTTGTAATACTTGGATCATGTAGGGAGAGAGCTAATTTAAGTTGTTAGAACGTGTGCCCAACCCCATTGTATCCTATTGTGACAGTAAAACATGTTTTAACAATATACAAGTTAGAACTGTGTAAAGGTTAGACAGCTATTTCGCTATTTCCGGTGTGATGAGTGTAATATGTGGTGGCTTTTAGCATTTCTGGTGTAAATTTACTGGTGTTTGTTGCAAAGGTTTTTTTTCGAAAAGTTTTAAAATACGAATAATTTTCCCTTCCACCATTTGTAAGTTAAACAGTTTTGACGCCAAGGTCAGGGAGGTAATGTGCAACAATGAGATAAATCATGAAGAATTAAACATTTTGGATAGTTACAGAGTACAAAATGTATATAAACTGTTAACATGATGACTCAGGTAGCATAGTAAGTACTAATCACGTTAAAGGATACAACGTAAATGAAATTCTAAAACTCTTGTTATAGGTTTTTGTTTTCATTTACGCTTCATAAAATGGAACTGTGTTCTTATAGAACGATCATCTTAAAAAATAAATGTTACCAGTTTCACGGAATTGTATAAATCCCTTCATTTATTAAATACATGTACTCGGGTTTCTTTTCTTTTTTTTTGTGTACAGCGATACCCGAGGTTGATTTAAGTATATTGTACAATATTTCGAAACAGTGACTTCGGTTCATCCCCTGCCGCACGTGCGTTTCAGCTGATCCGAGTCGACAGGGCACCAGCTGTAGAGCTGACCATAGAAGTTGACAATTGCAGCTGTAAAGCTGAACCAAAGCAGCCGTAGAGCTGTGTGAACAGTGTGTTGCTGGTCGAGTAGCGGGTGATCGGACGTTGCTGACGGAATTGATGGGCGCTGATTGCTTGATTGACCAAGGAATTGAATGGTGGTCGCTGACTACCCGAAATGCTGACTGCTTGATTGATTAGCCGTGGGCTAATTTTGGGGTTTGTTACACCCAGTGTTTTTGGACTGTAACGATATTGTGTATGATATGTCCCTTTGTTTTCATCATTTTAATATTTGAGTAAAGTACCTCATTTTGTGCTATTTGAGTGAATATATTTTACTATATGAGTAAATTACATCATTTTTTACTATTTGAGTAAAACACATCATTCGTTTCGTCATGTGAAATTACTGTGAATCATTCACCTTTGTCCTTTTACTGTTGATTTATTTGCATTCACATTTATGTTGCATTATTAGGTTCGTGCGGATTGTGCTAATTTTGTCCAATATTTGGATCTTATACACCCACGTATTAATCATAATTCTTTTTCCATCCAAGGCATCCATCAATAAACATTGTATTTGTATCACCATCAGAAGTGTTCTGTTATAAATCCGAAATCCAACCCGGTTATCTTGTTACAACCAGTCGGATTGATAACATGTAATATTTTAAAAATCAAATGTATAATTGGCTGCTCACAGTGTCAATATTCAGAACTTAAACTTTAAAAAAAATAAAAGAACATATGTCCATCAATACTTTTAATAAAATAGGTATTGGACATTGAGCTCTTGAAGCAAAGGGCTTGAATACTACACGATAAAAATGAGATCTTTAACTCTTCACCAGTTAGTGTATTCTATTAATTCTATAATGACCCCACTTCATTATTTCAACATATAAAGTCAACAATAAGTTACATTTGTCTATTTGATTCTCCTCTAGTTTGGAATTCAACCGGCATTTCTAATACGATATAAACATCCGGAAAAAAAAAAAATGGAAGAGTAATAGTGCATATTTGGTATGTACTTTTAACAGCTGTTTCATGCTACCAAGTCTGAACACAGTGTTGATGGGAAAATAACATTTGCCTGCCACTTGAGCGTATATGCTTTGTTTTGTAAATAGTTTAAGTCTCAAGATTACATGAAATCAAGGAAGGCTTTCGCAAAATAGAACATGATAGAGTTGCTAACGTCTAGTATTTCCGCATTACGTAATTTCCCGAAGATAAGAAGGTTCTCAGCATGAGACATTGAGATAGTGGACGCCGACCAACGAATTTTGTGAGGTATAAATTTATATGAAATACGATATTTAAAAGAATGAATATCTGACTGACTGATATCTGAAGAAATTAAATTTGCATGAAGAAATTAACTTATTTTTAAGAAACCTTCGTACGAGAAAATTATTCGCGATATTAAAATTGAATCTAAAATCATTTTCATGTTTACAGTACTAGTGCCTCGCCCTTTTTAGGGTGAGCTGAATTCATGCTATCTGAGTTAAGAGAACTCGGAACGATCTGAAACCATTAAACCCCGTATCATAGGAACTTATTTTAGGAATCTTTTCAGGCTGTTTCGTTAACATATTTTCAGATGCAGCATCAAGTACCATTCGCGATGCCATTTACGAAGAACAATAAATGGTAATGAGTATTATGGGATGGAACAAACTGAGAAAAACAATAAAATCTGCATTAGTCCTCGTGCTGTTTTACTAAATGTTGCAGACACTCAACAAGCAGCAAGGAAATCGAAAAGACGTAAATACATTAGATGTCACTGTATTTCCGTGCATTGTAGATTCAGTTTTGCATTATTCAAGGCCAGTTTCAGCTTGACTGATGCTAATGATATTGTAACATCAGCCGTACATTGCATGTACTAATTGAATACAATTTTTTGTTTATATTAAAAAAAAAAAAACCCTTTATTGTATATTCTCTTTTGTGGTATATAATACTAGGTAAATAGATCATGTTAGAATAACTATCTTAGAGAAGCATAATGTGAACAAAGAGTTTCCGTAACACGAAGGACCGAGTTGAGACCTACTGGCTCAAACTCTTCAATCGTGCTCCTGGAAAAATTTAAACAGTAAATTCTATTTGAGCACAGCAAAGTGTGAGCGATTGCTATCTTGAAAAAATTTTTAAATTTAACTTTTATATCCTTGGTAAATATATATGAAATCTATACTTTTGTTAATATTTTTAAATGTCCAGGAAACTGTTAAGAATGAAACAAATCGTTATCAATAAATTGAATCAAATATCTGACATAAGGTAATATGCTGTTTTTCCCTCGTCCATGTAACAGTGATGCTCAGACAGGTAACACGGAATTGAGAGATAATAGCGTGTAGTCCTACATCGTATTAAGTAGACATACTTTCTATTACTGTATTTTAACACACGCACAACTCTATAATGGTCTAGTCCTGATTTTACTTCATTCAAAACGACTTGTTTTTTTGTTTTTTTTTTTGTTTTTTTTTTCTTCCCTTTTTTAAAATTTCGTGTCCAGCTTCGGTCAGGGTTTTCAGCGGTTCTTTTATTCAAATGCAAATTTGTTTCTCTGCAAGAAGACACGCAATGTAATCCCACGACTGGGATTTCATTTTCTATGAACCAACAAGATCATTGAATATATTAATCGATGTTTTATTTAATATTTTATCAAACTGATGTTTATACAGATAGACATTGAAGATCAAGAACAAACGTTTTACATTAATTTCTATTTTTACGTTTCTACGCAACGCATAAACTACGTCAAGTATCATTTAAGGTTACACTGCTCAGTGGATCCAATTTTTCCATTATGTTCAAGATTTTTGTTGTTTGTTTCTTTTTCCATTTTGATTTGAAGATGGTGATTATATCTGATGAAAATGACCAACCTCCTTCATATTTGTATGGCGCAGTGACATAGCGACTGCCAAGCAACTCCCGCAACTGGGGGGATCATGCACATTTGGGTTCAAAAATGCCCATCAGTTATCTTTTATTGGGTTGGTGGGTGGGTATTCCCAACAAAGATCAATTTAATTTATTGGGAGGGGGCCCCAGAATTACATTTTGCAGGCGGTGGAGAGATGACTGGCAGGTGATCAGTTTTTCTTACTACACCACTGGTACAGCGCACATCCGCATCGAGAAACATAGACCACAATTTGCCGTCGCATAATGTACCGTCAGATTAGAGCTTGTGCTGCTCACCCTATATTTTATGCAGAATGAGCAGGTCAGAAAGACCCCGTGTGGCCGAGTGGGTTAAGCCTTTTTAGATCACTGACATCTCACCTCTATCTGTGCAGGTTCGAGTCTCAGGCTAGGCCAACGTGAGTATGTAAGAAAGCATGTCAGTAACTTCATTGGGTCAGTGGTCTTCCCGGGGTTATCTCTGGTTCTTCATCCACCAGATATACTGTAGCCTGTCATGTGTTGAAAAATGGCGTTTAGCCCACAACAACAACCAGAGATAAGAATATGTCCTACTGTCCGGCGTACTGTGCAGCATCAGATCTGAGTCTACATCGGGTGTGTGTTGTGTGTAATTTGTGATTTAGATTTTTAACGCAGCTTTAACAATTTATCAGTCATATCGCTACCATGTCTGCAGTGTGACAGTTTGTAGAGATGTCTAGCACTGGGGCATCATACCTCAGACAGGTAGCATCATGTCCCAACCAGTCACATTATCCTGACGCCAGGCCGACCAGTCCTAACATTAACCTCTTAATGCTGAGCGTCAAGCGAGGCAGCTGCTAGTACCATTTTTTAAAGTCTTTGGTATGACTCGGCCGGGGTTCCAACCCGCGACCTCCCGCATCCGAGGCGGACGCTCTAACCACTAGGCTACCGGAGTGTTGTACACAGGTAGTTATAGTAGCATTCTATCTGAATCATTGCGGAAATATTGTTTTCCAAAAGGGATTCTTTTATAAATTTTAATTTTAATTTATTTTGTTCTCCTTTTGAATTAAGATAATCGTTTACATCTCGACTCTAGGGTAATCAAATTTATATATGATCAAGGTGGCCTACTTATTTTCAAAAGCTACTTCTACAGCGTTCATATAATTAAAAACATTTAAACAGAGAGATAGTACAAAGCAAACAAAATATGTCTTGAATATCATAAAAAAATAATCTCAATTTGCATCGGAAAGTTCATGTTTGAATGATCCAATTTCATTATGAGAATGTTTTGAAATGCAGATTTCAATTCAGATCTGCTGGTACCACCGATAGATCATTTCCGCATCTGACATCTGCACGATACAGACTATATATTTAGATCTCCTGGCTTGAAAATCCATATGGCTAACCAAATATTTGTAATTTGTTACCTTCCCTTACGATTGCTCATAACATTGGCATGCCAGAAACTATATAGAGATCATCTTCACAGTTTGATGTGTACACACGTTTGCCTTAACACCGGCTGTGGAAGAGAATAAAATCATAAACCACGTGACAAAAGTACAAGATAAATTTTGTAGCTATATCAATAAAAAAAATAAGCTTACATTTGCAAAAGCAGTTGAATATTATTTGAGTTTTGGTGGGTATCGTGTCTTGTTTTGATTAAAAAAGTCACATGAGACATCAACACTCACGCAGCAGAGTGCAGCTATCTTAACTGCCTGAAGTCATGTGTATACAGTGTACGGACTGACACCACTGCACACCAGAGAGATCTGCAATCGTATAGCGTAAAGAAAAACTTTACTTTGCTAGGTAATGTTATACGCGTCGGTTTGTATATTTAAGTGTCATTTTGTTTTACTACACCTATTTTCAAGACAATCTAACGGATGCTGGCACCGTAAACGTTTCTGACAAGCTGATAATATTCTCTCACCATCCCGTTTGTTTGTACCCCACGAGCGATTTTAAAAACAGTAAGTGTCAAGGACATAAAAAAAATACACAAAACTTTATTATTTCGTTCATTGATGAATACGTTCTAACCTGATTGTTGCCAAGGGGTCTCAAACACTGTCAACTTGTTGGCATTTCGAATCAAAATTGGGTATCTTTGCAAACACGGGTGCCATATTTGCTTGGGTCAGTCTATGTTTTCAGCTAACGGATGTGATTCAGTTAAGCTTGTCCAAGATCAGTCTGGTACTTTATTATGAATCCTTCCATGTTTAGGAAACTCTAAAGCAAGTTGTTAGATTTTGTACAGTCGGCATAATTTTATTACTTTTGTCGAAGAATATAATCTAAGATCTAAGTGACCGGTAGATTTATTGACCAAAATACTCCTCAACCTGATTATGTGCTCTCTCAGTCTAAGGTTTCGACATTCAGTAGGCAAGAACCTGATAAGCACACTAAAGGCTTAAAAGTTGTGACTTGTTTAGATGACTGAATTTAAACATTAACGTTTATTAAAACAGGCCATGTTGCCATTTTCAAGCTTTTTCTGAGGTTACAACTGGTCGTAGTAGATCTGTATGAAATACTAATACATATCATGATTTGTGTATGCTTCGCAAACGGAACCCTTGACTGAAATTTTATTACCACCTAAATATAATATTACTATATTAATATTATTACATCGATGGTGGTAATTCGTTTATCGTAATTGATATAAACTGTAGTGAATATGCTGGTGGCAAGATAATAACTGGTCATTTGTTATTTTGTTCTTTGTTCATTTTATCAAGATGTGAACTTTGTTTATGCGACATGTCTTGTTTTTTTTTAAACTGAAAAATTAGTTATTGTTATTGTGGGGTTTAACGCCATTTTTCAGCATACGATAGGCTATGCATGGCGGCCAGTATAATTGGTGGAGATAGAACCTCTGGAAGAACCACTGACCCACGGGAAGCTACTGGCAAGCTTTATCACATACCACACTGGCCGAGCCCGAGACTGTTCTTTCTAACTGAAATATTAGTCATAATGCGATGCATCAGTAATGCAGCGTATTAAGAATCAAACTCGGGTCAGCGATTTACAGCTCCAATCGCCTGTCTGCATGCACCATATCTCTTATCCTCTAAACCAGGCGCACATCCCTCCTCCATAAAAAGGAATTAGTTGTGATTATAAGCATTCATACATAGCAGACACGTGATTAGCCACTTGATAATCAGCTAAACGCAGTCATTCAAAACGTAACTTATAGAAGTCAATGCATATAGAAGTTATTCTTACAAATCACAAATATATTCCATACAGAGCAGAAAGTGCGCTCTCTCTCTCTCTCTCTCTCTCTCTCTCTCTCTCTCTCTCTCTCTCTCTCTCGCTCTCTCTCTGTGTAAATAAAACATAATGACATGAAGAAACACAGACAATTTCTCTTCGATATTTTTGGACATTCATGTTCATATACAGTATGCAGTTTTAATGATACCGACAATAGCTTTGTTCTGGAACTCAAGGGTCAACAGCCCATAATCTTATATATAAACACCCACAAATATCTTTCTGTGGACGGGCAATTAATCTAGTACATTTTAATCTCCCAAATACAAATTAATTGTAATAGCGTTTGAAACCTGTGAGGAGAATCAACTGACATCTTAAGATGCAAATAACGGAATATATGTTTATTGCGTTTGCAATAAGAATACTCATTACGTGTGACCAACCATAAAATAAGACTTGTATATTTTAGCATTAGATCACTTTCGCCTCCTAAAGTTAAGTTGGTACGAATTATCACTGCAGCTAGTACAAAAGTAATTCGATACTTTTAATTATTGATTTTTTTCCTCCGCTTTCCTCTCGTCTGACATGCAATCATCGAACACTATTTTGCGGTTCTGTGACATGTATCAGTTCTTGAAGGACTCATACATTATAGCGTGTACCAAATTGCACAATCAATGTCACGTTCTCCTCGACAAATTACACGAAGATACAAGGGGAAATATAAATTACGCAGTCAACAAATTGAGAGTGTCTGGCAGAAAAAATGTAAATAGCTATCCGTGTAGTGGCTGAATTCCCCCCCCCCCAACCAACAAGTAACAGCCAGTAAAAGGCAGTTCCAGACGGTTTCTACGTTGATATTCACAAAGGGAAGCCCAATTATCGAAAGGCGGGAAACCTTTTTTTAGTATATGGTTAAGTCTTTCTGACTCACCTGATTTGAATTTTAAAAAATCGACATTTTACCCCTTCTTCCACGAGACAAAGTAAATTTGTCAAAACCCACCACTATATCCACTGCGATAAGTTTTGTTTTCCTTTAAACAGTATTATTTCTGGCTCTGCTATGTATCACATTATTTTTGAAAACCAATCATCAACCTCCATGAACAAAAATTAAATTCATGAAACCAACAATGATGTTATAACTTATGATACATAAACCATTAAAGACATAGTCACGAAGATGCAAAATAGCATATTTCATTAACTGAGATACTCACTAGGTTAAAACTCTTTTGCAAGAACAATAGATGAATGTCTACTAGCCATCATGTTATGTTATTAAATGTTTACTATTTAAGTTCATATAAAAATAAGTAGTGTATGTCTCGAATGGCACTGAGGGGAGTTGTGAACCAGTTTTCTTTAAATTCCTATAAGACTGTAAAATAACTTTGTTCAGAAAGATCAAACGTGAATGAATTTGTAAATAAATTCACTAGTGTTTCGTCTTCTTTATGACAAAATGAATACAATGTATCTTTTCTTATCTTACTCTTCAATAATAGGGAATGTGTGCCAGTATTTTGCGAAATATTCTTAATTGTAACCAGTTTAAATCAGTAGTAAGTTTGTGTAAAGTTAAATATTTATCTTCCAGTTAAACCTTTCATCCAAATAAAAATTATTTTCGCCTTTATGGTATGTTTTCGGATAAGTATTAATTCTGTCAAGGATCTACAGATGATTCGACAGGCTTTTGTGTTACAAGAGATAACGGCTCGTGTTAAAGGAATAACCGGTTATTCAAATATTGAATCTTGTATTTGCATTTTGTTTCAAAGACTTGATGGCACAATATGATACCCTGACATTGTAGAACGTTCATGACACAAGGATAAACAACTAAAATAAATCCTCAAAACATATAAACCAATTGTTATGTATGAAAGTCTCCAGCTACACAAATTCCCATATCATATAACTGCTAGTAAAACATACTGACCACTGAGTCAGCAGATTTGTTATATCAGATATTTCATCCTTGTAGGTACTTTTCTGGCATTTTCTTAATATTTGTTGAGAAATTTATACCACGGGGTGTAAAGACACATAAAGACACACATTTTCCAACGTAAATATTATTCTGAAAACAAATGACTGTACTGTTCTTCTTTTCGTGTGTCCATACTGCTTTATTGTTTTCAATGTTAATACAGCGGCCGGTGATTCTTGCATGGAACTTTAATAATTCTAAAGAGAATTGTAATGTCTTTAGGGATGCATCAATAATCAATGAAGTGTTATCTGCATTGTGTGAGAATATATATTCAGTATCTATAACCGATATGCCATTCATATTGGGATTCAACCTAACTATGTGTTACAGAATCTCAGCACAAAGAATACAAACTATGTGTAGAAAGGGAATTCTCTTGTTTACTACCACGCTTGATAGAGAACCAGCTGGACATTTGTTCAGGTTGTATTCTACTTGTTGCACGTGTAATACAATGAAACGTTGGATTCAGATGTTTAACATCCTGTAATGTATAAAGGAAAAACGTAATTGGAAATAATTACATCCATATATAGTATCGCTGTTATTGGTGCTGGGAAACTAGAGAGTATGTCTAAAAACCGTGTGTACTAACTTCACCAAGTTTAAATATATAACATACCTACATTTCAGTATTACTGACTTTTATCTTGATTACATTATGTTATCTTCCTGTATCTCTCATATACACTTTAATTATTAAACTGAAGTCATCGTGACCTATTTCCTTATTGCTTATTGCCTTACTCACCTTATCATCAATACATTCTGTCTTACTTGTAGCAGCAGTTAAGATCTACTTGTGTTTTAAAACTGTATTTGTATATTAGATGTCCTTTGAAAGCTTTTACAACAAAACCCATTAAACATTGCACCAAACCCGCCAGTTATTAGGGTGTTTAAAATATGTAGCTATTCCTGAAACTCCTCAACTAAGAGCTGATAGGTGTATCCATCTGAAGCTATTGCCATGCTACCCTATACCCATTTTGAAATGTAAAAAACCAACTTGTAGGCAATTTTATACTTTCCTGTAATGTTCGATTTCTTTGTAAGATAGAATGGTGTATTGACTAGTGTGCACTTTTAACTCCCATTCAGACGTAAGAAATTGATAACTTAGGCCTAGGAATGGTGTTTGTGAAAGAGGAAAAAAAAACGAAAAAAAAAAAAAAAAACAGGAGTAGAGTTAGTATTGACAGGAGTTGTGTAAGAGTTATCAGGTTAGTTTACTTTGTAGTATGTAGATTTTAGAATCGAAATATATTTATCATACTTAAGTCCACTGGCACTCATTTTGTTGCTACTCGATGTACTAATTTAATTGATCTCTTAGTTCTATTGCACTCCTTAATAATTCGTTTTAAACTGATATCATGAAATATGAATAATGTACTTATTGAATTCTTTATTACCCATATTCAATGATGAATTTATGAACATTTATACGTTTTCTTTAATATCATGCTCTAGCCAGTTGTAAGAGTTCAATTTTTACCGAGTTGTAAAATGTTGCTGTAAATATAGCAGCCAGTTTTGTTCCAACAGATCCTGAGATATGAACACATTTGTCTGATTTTGGATCTGTTGTAGAATCTATATTACCGATATACAAAGAGCTTCCTTTAAAGTGTAAAAATTTCACGGCCAAATGTAAAATGTTGCTACAGCACTCATTTAATTTAATGAATTTAGAAACATGGGGCGATTAAGAATAGTACTATTGAAAAATGACGTGTTATCTGGAACACAATTTAAACTGAGATCATGACAGACCTTTCTTTATATAATACTATAATAGTCATTGCTCTGATATAATCATAGTTTTGCTTTAATCTCATTGCAGCTAATGTGCAAAAAATGTAGATGTGACATAAAGAGATTAATACATATACAACAATATGTACCACTATTAGTTCAAGCTCTTTATGTCTCCTTTTGAATAGATTATATTAGGTTACATTAAAGATGCATGCATTGTTTAGATAGTTAAATGGCAATCAACGAGAGAGAGAGAGAGAGAGCGGTCGGAAGTGAGGGTGAGATATAGGGTTTGTAAAGTGCATTGAATGAGAATGGTGTAAGCAAAGCCATCAATAAGAAAATAACTAATAAACAAGAAAACTTAGCTTAATCCCCATACCATGCTAAATGGTCACCACGTGACTTTAATAATGCCTGTATTATGCAAATGTATTGAGCACAGACTCCCATTTGTTCCTTCTGTTGAATTTTTTTATGGTTTTACACGTTAATATATATTCAATCTTAACTATATCTTTGATTTCCTGTCTCCTATCATTTTAACAGAGAGTATTTGCTAAGATACGTCGTTGTAATAGTACCTAAATACGGTATATTGCATACGTTAATGTGGGTAATTTTAATTCCAAATGAAAGACTCTAACGACAAACACAAACGTCTCCATCAAATTTCTTTTCATTCAAAGGGGATCTGTCACTTAAAATAAGAAACATATGGCACATGGGAGAATAAGAAATAACAAGATTTTAACATTGTTTATTTCAGAAAACCTTGAGGTTGAAATGAAATTTTCCGTATTGTAAACATTTTCAAGAACTCCTGAATTAATTTTCTCATGGACGCCGCCTTGTCTGCGGTATCAAATCCTGAAAGACAGATCAACCACACAATAATTACTTCTGGACAAGATTATTGAGCCAAGTCGCCTGATGCCCACGATATAATTTAATATACTCTCAGATTTGAACATATAACTGTAAAGAAAGAACAAAATTAATACCATATTTGAGAATAAGGTCCCTAGATTAATTTAGTTGACTGATGGTTAATTATGGTCGTATTGATGACTGATTTACGCTTCTTTATATTCTAGCTTATATTTCTGTTCTTTGTCAGTCCTTAATATCCGTTTTGTTATATTCTGAATTATGATTCAAGTGGCAGACCCATGACTTATTTAGGCTGTTTATATCCTACAGAAAGGACAGTCATAGCCAATATTCAGACAGCATTATTGCCTGGATGTGTGTGGGAGCTCTGTCATGAGGAGAATTATTAGGTTCCATTGTGATGGCAAAATAGCAAAACAACTTGACGTAATCTTGACAAACTGGCTCTTGCCATGAATTGAATACTCAAGGCAGTCATTGGCTTACAAAATAATACACTTATGACTGACGCTGCCTTGAGGAATCAAAACATAGGGCTGTATATTTTAAGTCATACGCAGAAAGTAAACAAATGTCATGATTTTGGTCCAAACATTTTAAGAACAATGAAGCAGATTAAATAGGACTTGATAGTCTACTAAACGAATGTCCGAAAAGACTTTACATGTGCCTTTCAAGGAGTTCAAATGAAAATACATATCAAAACATATTCAAGGATATTGCCACAAAATAAAGTTTGCAAGAAAGAAAGTAATATTTGGTGATGTGAATAGGCAAATTAACAATAGAATTTTGGCGACTTTTCCCATGTTTTTGGCATTAGCCAATTTGGTTAAAAATTTCAAGACAATCTTATGTTTTTAAAGTATTGTAACAGGATCATCCCGGTTCGGAATAGATTATAGCGAAGACACTGAAGGCAATTTCGTCATTGCAATATCTGTTTATAATGTGATTGGAAGACATGAATGTATCTGACATCACACCAGTGCGCATATAATCCGACAATAAATTTAACAAAATGATACGTACCCAGTAAAGCAACTGATGTAAGGAAACGATACCTTTCCTAACTGGAACTAATCAAAACATTTAACTTAAACGAGTAGTCAACAAGAATCAACGTACTGAACTTTGAAACAACTATTACTGATATATGAATATATTACCGTGGATGATTAATGTTTATAACTTAAACATAAAAATGATCAACGTTTCATAGTCCATCAAGGGTATCAAAATATAGGATTTGCACAGATATGAATACACTTGCGATAGTGAATATATTGACTTGATTTTCAATCATATAGTGATACTGAATAATTATTTAACAACAGAACGTGTAATTGTGGCGTCCAGGTGACGATCACGACTTTTTCCTGTTCCACCGCTCTCATCGGATGGTCAAGGGGCCACCACGCATGCCCCGTTCTCCCCCTTGACAACCTGCAGAAGGATACATCATAAGCCCTTTAGTCGCTGCAGACCTATTGGTTCTGTTGCTTTGGTCCCTCACCGTGGGAAAACAACTATCGTTCTCTGAGCCATTGTCATCAGTACGTAGGTTACACGAAACTCAGCTGAGTCCTACGACTTCGCATCTAAGATACTAGCTCTATATACAAAATCAGCTCCACAACTGACGATTGCTTCCGTAAAGTGGACAGATTCCTGATAAAACTTGTTGTGTTGTGATAATACTGTCTGACTTGACTCTAAGTACCCCGGTTATGGCGTAATCCACTACCAGACAGCTTAAGGTAATCAGTTTTCTCACTGTGAGCATTTGCTCGTTCAGCATTGGGTGAAAGGAGCACAGTATTTTGAAATAACTAAGACGTAAATAAACCACCATCGGGTAATGATGTAGGCGGACACAATACCCGAGCAAAACTTTAATCAGGTATAATGCATAATCATTAAGTACACACAATCCCGTGACAACACCCTCCTAAAAAAGCGGTAACACTTTCAGAAAATCACGAATTGTGAACAGAAATCATCTGAAACGTATATTTACAATACTAGAATTTCATGGAATATTGATCTACCAATCACACTCTACTCATGAAATCGACCCTTACATTTTCCGACACTCGATTCGCCTCGATTCAGAAACGATATGGCAGTAAAGTCAATTCCAAATAGATCAATCTTGCTTTATCGACTTTCACCTTATTCAAATACATGAAAGGCAGCTGGTCCGTTTCAAGGACAAAGTCCCTTCCGAAAAGGTACGTGAGAACTTTTATTCCTCACACCAGTGCCAAACACTTAAGAGCATTTAAAGCTCTTTGTTGACATGAACCACAAGAAAACTTTATTGGGTTGCCTTTCCTGGTAAATATGTCAGTGGACTACATAGAGCAGCGAACTTTGGAACGATTTTCATGAAAAATGCAATCAACCCAAGGAACGATCGAATTTTTTTGTTGGTTTCTAGTTTAGGAATATCTCTAATTGCTTTACTTTTGTCAGCAGAGTTTCAAGTGCCGACCAGCTTACTAGATGGCCTTAGTATTCCAAGTAAGAAAACATTATACTACACTTGATGAGTCTAGCTGTTATATTGGACGTGCGGAGTTTGTAAAACAGGTCTATAAATACTCTGATATGCTTTTCCCAGGTATGAATGTCGTTAACGAAATTATCAACGCTTTCCATGCCTTTCCACAATTTGTGCATAAGACGAGGGCACGGCGCGCCGACTTTGACCAAACTGAGAGAGATGACTTTAAACTGTTAAAGACCTTTAGGGGTTGCAAAAATCCCATTAACGCGCGGGCATTACTAGCGATGGGCACTTGTTAATATCCTTTGGTAAGATTTATATTGGTGCCCTTCCAAATTTAAAAATAAGCCATCCATTGGTTCCTCTTCAAACACGGAGATTTTGTTTACTTGAAGAAAGTGTATACAAAAGAGGTTTGATCTGTCTTTATTTTGACCAATACCACGTGGGGCGAGTAAGGGGAGCTGGGGTATTCAATCACCTAAAGGTCTAACATTTAAACGACTTCCTCGTCAATCGTCTCCTGTGCAGTTAAGAGTATTGGATATCCTTTAATTCTGATTGTCTCAGAGGTACTTAAGTTTATTTCGTTTGATCAACCCATTATGGTCTGGTTTGTCCGTATATGCATCTGGATATTTGAAACAAATGGCCGTGGGTTTTTTTACGTTGTCCTTCATGTAACTATAGGTACACGCTACTTAGTCTATTCCCTCTTTTCTCACCCCCATTGGGCAATGAAAGGGAGTTTCTGTACTGGGGTCTAACTCCGGCTCGTCACTAGACACGTCTCGTATGACTGCAGCACATACTACATTCAAAGCTTCTTTTTCCATAGTTTTGTAGCAAACATTGTATACCCTTACCAGACTGAAAATTTCTAGCTTTGATAGTACCAATATTTTTCTGGTTCTCTGGGTTTCTGGTGTTACGATTGATTAGCGGCCTTATTATCTGCGAACTTCCCCGTCATTTCGGCGAAATAGTCTTTTTAGCTATCAGATATACTCGTGAACGATTTTCCCCTCAGAAACAGGTACAACTCCTTACCACAAGTAGTCAACACCTGGTCCATAAGTGAAAAAATCGGTTTTTTACTATCTTGCCACGTTCAAATCGCCTCTGTCAAAAATTTCCTGTCCTACTGAAGAACTGGGCGATTACTATATTTAACATCTTGCGGAACCCATTTTTGGTTACCTCGTGACTATTAATTAGTGTCTCTCTTAGCGCATGGTAATTTATAGAGTCGTTCGAGGGTAGACTAGAAAACACATCTAGCGCTTTACCCTTTGGTAACTCGACGAGATGGATTGTCCAATTGTCCTTTCTCAACGTCTGTACAGTGGCATATTGTTCAGATTCGTGCAAAGAACTTACCCAAGAAAGAGCCTTGCTCTCCCCCCCCCCCCATCTTAGCAGTTAATAATTCAAATTTTCGTTCATTCTTCCTATCCATATTCCTGTCGTCCAACTCTATGGCTTCCAGTTTTACCTGTTTGTCCCTTTTTAACTTCCTTTCTGCTATTTCTCTTGCCTGGTCTATTCTTTCCCTTTCTGCTTCCCTTTTTCATCCTATTAGTTCCTCCTCTGCCTGCTTTCCTAAATCTATCTTCTCATTTTCAAATGTCATCTTCCTCTCATTATCTTGCTTTTCTAACTGTTTCTTCTCCGTCTCATACTCCCTTCTTTCCCTCAAATGCCATCTTTTTTCCTCAGCTTGCTTCTCTATATCTGTCACATCACTTTCTATATCCCCCTCATTTAATCTATGTTCCCTTTATCAAGCCTCCTCTTCCTGTTTTAATTTTCTAAGGGACACCCCCTCATACCCAAAATGTTTGCCCATCACCACTAGATTTTTTAGCGACGACATTATTAATACTGTCGATAAGATAGCCAACCCTAAGTGCACTACCATGCAACATTAATAGAATCTATGTCTGAGTTTGGACATAGACATAGAAATCCCAGTCAAGGGGTTATATTATTTGTCTTCCCACGGGGCTGTGCCTAGTGAGGAGACAAATAATGTAACCCCGCGACTGGGATTTCCTTGACTAGGAGCAAACAGCGACATAGATTATTTTACTCAACCAAATTTTTTCCAACTAAATTAAAATAACCCTGCGCTCTTGCAATCTAGTAAGCAGATTCAAAACACAATATTCATCAGGTACTATTGTTGCTTCTCACTCCATATAAAGGTCATCAGGTTTTGTACTCTTTCATGAAAATCTGAATCATTATGTAAGTGGAATCTCTCTCTATCCCGTTCTTTAAAAAAGAAAAAAAAAATGAAGAACAAAGTTATAAGTGTTATGTGTTAGAGAAACTGCACAATGAGCTTTTCGAGCCACGTGCCTTTGTTTATGATGCGCTTTAAGACGAATATGTTAATGAGAGCAACGGATGACCTGTCAACCTGAAGTATACAAGTTCTACGCATGAGAAAATAGAAACATAAAATCATTGATAGTATTACTGTATTATCACATTTAATTGATGGATGTCATATGAAATTTACAATAAAATAAATAATATCTCTTATACGGTTAAGTTTTAACTTTTATTAGTTCTAATTCAGAAAACGTTCTATGGTAGGCAAAGGTGCAATACTGTGTAGCGCATTATGCCTAGGGCCTAGTGGGTACAGTTCTAACGAAGTGTGTAATGACATCAGGAAATTTCTATTTCATGACATTCTTAGAAATTTATTTTTTCTGTCCTAGAAATATGGCAAGCTTTTGCTATTGCCAGTGCAATAACATGCTACATTGAAATATTATGGAATCGCATGTGGACTGATGAATGAACCACTCTGGTTACTAAGTGAAGGAGTTTTCATTTGCAGTCTCATTATTATATTTGGTTTAATGGGGCAGAATGTAGGTGCTCGACAAAGTTAGAAGAAACCAGTTTGACATAACACATTTATTGTTTTTGCAGCTTTGCAGTAGCACTTAACAGAGTTTGGTTGTTTGTGGCCAGTGATGTGTATTGCCTGTGTGTCTGGAGTTCTATCAAATAGCTCGACTTGTGTGTGTGTGTGTGTGTGTGTGTGTGTGTGTGTGTGAAAATGTTTTGTATGGTGTTATAAAACTTGGAGAGACATTAAGTTGCTTTATGAGTGAATTGATGTATTTTACAAATTTGTTGTTGTTGATGTTTCTTGATTTCTTTCAAAAGTAGTTCTTAGCGCGTGAACACCATGACTGAGACGACAATTCTGAGATAACCAGACTGAGATAGGAAGAGTAAGGTTAGCAAAACAGGTAGATTTCTCTGTCGCATGGGAGAGAGATAAGATTCTTAAGTTTATGAGGGAAAAAAATAATATATAACGTAAGCGAGATATTTACTCAACTCCCTGCATTATATCTTGTCAGGAAGGTCACAGATTGAGACATAAATATTCTAGACCCATGAAAGTAAATTTAGCTCTCCGCTTAAACTAATCCCACTTCTGACACCATTGTAACAGGATGATCAGCGTTGGGAGTAGATTATAGCGAACACACTGAAAACAATTTCATTATTGAGATTCAATTATTATGGTTCAATCCGTGGCCAGAGAGCTTAAGGTAATCGGTTTTCTCACTGCAAGCACTTTGCTTATGCAGCATTGGGTGAACAGAACTCAGTATTTTGAAATACCTCCTGACGTAAATAAACCAATCTCGGGTAGAACTGTGCGCGAAAAGGAAACCCGAACACATTTTAGCTCAGGTATAATGCACAAATATTAAGTACACACAACTCCGTGACAAGAATATAGGCTCTACACCATCGTTTATTAAGGCATGCTTAATAGGTAATGTAATAACGCCACAAACCCGTGACATGATATCAGTAACTGGAAACTTTTGTTTACGAATTGATTTGACTTTGTGGAAAGTAATCTTTTCTATGGAATCGGTTTGTGTAACATCTACGTCATGCCAGCGTACATTTCCGAATTTCACTTTGTTAGCACCATGCAATTTTTATTTCCTCCGTAGACTGGAGCATATAAAACATAGTTAATGCTAGCCAAAAGATTTGTACATGCTGCTCAATAAGTCAACCAACTTCCAATGCTCTTCTGCTCTGGTGGTGTTTTTTACTATGCGCTGCATGTACGACGAACACTACGAGTGGATACTAATGGTCAAACAGGTTATGATCAGTTCTCTTTTCACTACTTTCTTTAACTTTTAGCTGTTCTGATGGGTATCGTTTCGACATTATATTTTCAACCCATGTTTTCATCTTGTGCCGAATCTGTGAAGTTGTTAACATAAACCAGTGTATGACATTATATTCTAATGGTTTTCTTCATAATAATTGTAACTGTATTGCATTGGTAGGCATTACTCTGGCAGGTTAACCTTACCCTCATGGATAACCTTTGATGTATGGTTGTCCTTATCCGGAGGAAAACGGTTGATCTTAATTTTATTGATGATGGTATTACCAAGGATTTTCTATCTCAGAAGTTTGCTCATATTGTAATGGATAACCTTACACTGAAGAAAGGATGGTATCGAGATAGAAGTGGTGCAGATCATTTGCTCAATCGTGCAGGTGTGATTCGGCTAGTCCGTATAGGTCGCTTGTACTAAACACTACATAAATTTCATACAAGTGCAGCTATTTCCAGAAAATGCAATATAACGTATGTTGACGTTGTACATGCTGTGTCCATATTAGTGCCTAGCAGAAGTAAGATGGTCTTAGAACGTCTGAACGTATAACAAGAGCATTGGTGTCCATCAAAATGTAGAGAAATAAGGAAATATATAAGGAACTTGGTATAGTGAACAATTTTTTAAAAAAAACAGTTTTCGTCTATTCAAGATGCGCAGCTAATGAATGAGCTTTATTACATCAAATTAGAAGTAGCATACAAGACAAGCGACAAAGTGTGTTATAACTTAGTTGAAGTACAATGTTTTTGATAAGAAAATAATGAACATCGGATGTAAAGATTAACAAGCCGTGCATCTTATCCATGACTTGTAACTAAAGTTAACACTACAGTCAGCGGAATTGGTGCACACTTATTAAAACTGAACGAAATCTACTACTCAGAAACAAATTATTTTACATGTAAGACACGCTATATATTTGCTAAGTAAGATTTACGTTTTGTCAGTGATTACTGCATTATTAGATACACACCACCATATTACATGAAACTCGGGCAGAATCAAGGTAATTGTGCAGTACAGATAACAGCCGTTTGAAGGTTACGACACAAACAAATATCACAACATGATTTCAGTAATATATTTCAGATTTAAATGTTAGAAAATTTTAACAGGAAAATCCTGGGATGGGATTTGATTTAGCGAAGACACTAGACTCAATTTCATGAAGAGATGTTTATATATAATGTAATACAATGTAATTGAATCATGAATGAATCTGGCACCATACGTGTGTGCCTAAGTCCAAAAGTGGAGTTAACATACCAATGCGCACCGAATTTAACAACTGACATAATGTAATGAAATCGTTCCTAATGGAACTAGTCGGACAATGTAACTTCTAACTAGTAATTACCAAGGATGATCCATGTATAGAATTTATACACAATAATAACCAAGGCATTAGCATATCAACAATGGTATACAAGTATAGGATTTATACACGGATATGAACAATGCATGAATATATCAAAAAAGTGATCAGAATATAAAATCTATAAAAGCAATATGAATAATGTAGGTATATTAGGTCGCTATATAGTTAGGTGCAATCATCGTATTTGGACTACATCTGCCTGCTTTTTGGTAACATAATGTGTTTCCCTAATGTTTTAAACCAGTCGTAATTTATACTTTGTATTATCTATACTAAACTCGTCTTAAATCAAGTATTTATATCCATCCACTAATGCTGCAGACACACGAGTGTAAGGTGTCTGAAATTCATCATTAGATAAATTATCAGTGAAATATTGTTCAAAACTATCAGTGAAATAATATTCAGATATTGCGTCCGTAATTTATTCTTCTTAACTATCGTCATCGTAAACATGATCATCAAATATGCAATCCAAATTGTAAAAATTACAGAACAGTTGCATCCGTTTCCATAAATATATGAAATCTTAAGACCATTGTGATTCGCAAATCCATACCACGCCAGTCTGTTAAATCGAAGCTGCGAATTTTAGATTGCAAAATATCAATGAAATTAAAGATGATTTGGTGAAAAAAGAGCGAAGATTACATAAGTGTCAGAAAAAAGAAGTAGCATATACAATTTGGAGATTGATAAAGGTTAACACTGTAACTGCTTCTGATAGGATGGCTGCAGGAACTACTAGTCGAGAAGTCGCAGGAATCACTACAGGATTTATCTTTCCTCTCTTCTTTGGAAGGCTTGTTGCCATTTTACTGAGGTTAGATTATTATGATAATAGACCTAGCAATGCAAGTTAAGTTAAGGATCTTTACGAAAATGGAAAATTAAATCTATAACTATTAGCTGTTTTAATTTGCGCACATAAATGGTAAACTACATTCCGGTAGCATGCTTAACTGAAAAAGAAATATATTTCACCAATGTAATTGATGGCATCTCACGTTTTGAAAATCAAATAAATGACTACTCAAAGTAGTGTGAAAATTCATAGGAAACATTTTGAAGTATAGTAATTTATGTAAATCACGAACCACTAAATAATGTACTGGGGATTTTTTTTTTAAATGAATGACTTGCATTTCACACAGTCACAATAATATACTGAAATCTGCATCAGTTCTTGTTTTGGTTTTCATTTAATGCTGACTATAATAAATTTTTCCGAGGAAAAAATAGAGCTTCTCTTTTGCACGCAACAACTACCAAATGATGTCATGCTCATTCGTGTGCTTGTTCCTATCACACTATCTTCCTAATAAAATGTATCCACCAACAACAAAAGGCTGATTTGCATGTAGCATCATATAGATGGAATCTAATCCGAGTTTACAATATAAAATACACATCCAGTAGGAAATACATGGAAGAGAATGTGTGCATGCTTGCTGCCATGTAGTATTCAAAGCTGTCTTTGGTGAGCTAATCTAAACAAAGAGTTAAGAAGAAATGGTCGTTTGCATTAACTTGCCTCGTCAGTCTGAGTTTCGTAATAGCTTGATTTGCATTTTAAGATTACTTGTGTACATGCAATCAAAGAAATATTTCGTAAAATTGGAGATCAGTGAGAATCTTCTAGTGTCTAATAGTTTGGCATTACTTAATTTCCCAACGGAAATAAATGGCTTTCATTATGCGATTTTAGCAGTTTTCACACGGCATCCGGAATAAAATCTGCTGCAGCGTATAAAAAAGTAATTGATTCAGACATACTAAACACATGGCTAAATTAGTTATTGCAATACGAACGTCAATAATTTTACAGCTCTCCTTCATCTTTTTATGCGAACAGTATGCCTTCAATTTCAATTTTAGCCACGAAAGGTGAACCAGGTAGAAGTGATTTGAAGGTAATATATCTGTAGAATTGTAGCCGTCCTTTAATAGCCAGGTACTGCTTTCATCGACATGACAGAATTGTCTCTAATTACTAGAATAAAAGAAAATTTCTACAATTCTAAACAAGATGTTTAAGATCATTTAATGAAAATGTGAATCTTTGCAAACTATCAGAGACTTCCGATACGAAACCAATACTATTTCCTTGTGGCTGCAGATGTGAAAATTTATATTCCAAATTATTCAATATTTACGAATTGCAAAGATTGGTTAAGCCAAAGTCACTACAGTCCGATTACATGCCATCGTTTAAATCCTCATTGTGTGGGACAGGTATAACTCAACTGATTGCATGATTAACAGGGCTATAAGTATCAAGACTCTCCTTAAGATATTTATATGACAAAGTTGTTTCTGTTTTTGCCTCCCACGAGTGTTAGTGATATAATGCAAGTCGTCTACTTTCTTTTCAGTTGTATCAAGACCATAATACTTAGCCTGAAGAGGATTGTATGGTACGTGCAAGAGAGCCAGAATTGTATCGCAAGGCTGAAAACTCCTTTCATTTTATTTCTGTCATACCATAATTTCGTTTTTGATTGAGTAGGATGAAGATCAGTTCTTGCTGCTTCACAAGTCTTTGATAACCTATAACTGAAATCAGAGACATGGTCAAGAAGATAAATGTCTGCTGAAACTTCGGCTGAAAGAAGTTTAAATAACTTCAATTATCCATGGATAGCATGTCCAAAACATAATTCGAAAGGACAACAACCTAATGATTCTTAAACTGATTCTCTAATAGCAAACAATATTTAATGAACACTCTCGTCTCAATATTTCCCTACATCTAAGGAATATGATCGAATCATATTCTTCTAAATTTGATGAAATCTTTCTAAAGCCCCTTGACTCCCGGTGTGATAAGCAGAAGACTTAACATGTTGGTTGCATAATTCGTACATAAATTGCTGAAAAATTCCAAGCATAAAAATTGACCTTTGATCAGAATGGCAGATTTGGGAAAGCCAACAATTAAGTAAAAACTTTATCAAAGCTTTTTGTATGGTTTTAGTTTTATATTCTTCAGTTGAGTAGCCTCTGGACGCACACATGATTGTCAACAAGCATTGGTTGCCTGACTTGGTCTTAGGTAAGAGACCGACACAATCTACCATTATCCCGCTAAATGGTTCGTCAAATGCAGGATTATGTTGCAGATGAGTCTTAGGTTGTGGTTTCCCACCATTTGACAAGTGTGACAAGATCTATGGTATTTACAGACAACCCTTTTAATCTTCGACGCACAAAAATGATTCAAGATCTTGTGATAAGTCCTATTGACCTCTAAATGACCAGTCAATGGAGTTTTATGGGCTAAACTAAGAATTTCCTGTCGATATCACGTAGGAAAAACACTATTATAGCTCACTGTCATCTTTTCATCAGCAGGTATCTGATGATCTCCATTTTCTCATAAGGACACGGTTGTTAATAAATAACAAACTGGTACTTGCATGGCTTCAGTTTCGCTAATAGTCCCCACGCACCCACCCCGGAAACAAGCAGGAGATCTCAGGATCTTCATCCTCTTTGGCAACGAGTGATTGTCTTGTGTCACTCTGATTATGATAAAGAGAATTATTAGCTAAAGGAGGATGACTGTGATCAATACCCGTTTATTGATCAATACGAGGAACAAAAGTGACCTATCAAAAGACTGACCAATAAATGTCCGCTCTGTCCGAACACCTAAGGGTTTAACTACTTACTTCGAATGCACATTAGGTACAAGCCAAGGTTGTGTTTTGAGCCCTGTCTTGTTTTCCTTTTTTATTAATTATTTGATTACACAGCTGAAGCTCGAATGCATCAGGGATGTATTTATTTCAGAAAATATTGATGATATTTTTTGCAATACTTTACGCTGATGATGTTGTTAATTGCGCTGATACAGAAAATCTACTTCAGAACCGAATAAATGTTTATCAAACGTTTCTTTGATAAAACTGGTATGATGAACAATCTCGATAAAACTAAAATCATTGTTTTTAGAAATGGTGGACATCGCAAGCGACGGGGGGTATGGTTTTTAAAGATAGTCGGATTGAGTACGTTCCTTATTAAAACTCCATGAATCTAAGTTTTTAACCCAAACGCAAACACTAGCGGCTCAGGTAAAGAAAGCAACTTCCAGGATTTTGAATTATCAAAAACTGATTTGGCTGTTTTAGTATAGAGGATGCTTTTAAAATTTTTGATTTAGTAATAAAACCAATTGCTTGCTCTGGATCAAAAATTTTGGGATATGCATTTAGTAGAGATAATGAAATTGTGCACTATAAGTTTTGCAAACAGTATTTTGGTGTTCCTGGAACTACCAATAATGCAGTTGTTAGGAGAGTGCAGAAGATACCCAGTTTGAACCTCGTATTTTAGGATGTATTAAATACTGATTGAAGATTCTATGAATGCCTTCAGCTCGCTACCCACACCGATGTTATTTAATGTTGAAAGGATTAGATTAAACTAACCGTGTTACCTGGGCTGCCAGAGTTAACGACATATTATTTCGCTTCGTTTTTAGGTATGTCTGGCTAAATTAAGCTGTTTAAGAAGAAAAACAGTTTTTCTCACATTTTTTTTTTCAAAGAATTAAGGATACGATATTCCAAAACTGGCAAAGTGATATTAACAATCCACATATATGTGTGTATTATAGCATGTATAAAACCGAATTAGAACCGGAACACCTCTCATGTGGATTATCATATTTTCTTTGAAAGGAACTTGATAAATGTCGGTGCTCAGAGCATACGCTGAAATAGAGATAGGTAGGAATAACGGGATTGAGAGAAATAATAGGTATTGTGAATGACGTCGGAAATATAATGTTTATTTGGCAGAAGATGAATTCCATTTTGTTTGTGTTTGTACAGCTTATGACTATTTAAGAAAGAAATTCATTAAGTTTATTATCTCTATCTATCTGTAGAAAAGTTGGTATCCCTCATGAGTCATAGTAATATGCTGATTGCTATCAGAAAATCTTTCTTACTTATCAATTCGGCTTTTCTTCTTAGACAATCTTTGATAACACAAACGAATGGTGAATAAAATACTTAGAGGTAGTAACGTCGTTTATAATATTATGCACCGATTTTAGAAAATTATGTATGTATACTCATGATGAACACCATATTTAACTACTTTAGCCAGTGGCCTAAACTACTAAATAAATAAATAAATATATCATTATTATTATCATTATTATTATTATTATTATTATTATTATTATTATTATACGTCATTTTTCAGCACGGGATATGCTACTAATGGCAGCCAGGAAAGAACAACCGACCAACGTGAAGGTACTGGCAAGCTTTCTCACATACCAACGCTAGCCGTGTCCTAGAAACCACGCGGACAAAGGTGAGATGTAGGTGATCTGTAAATGGTATTGCCTTAGACCACTCAGCTTCCCTAGGCCCCTGCTGGAAAATGTAATAAATAGATAGTTTAAATGTTATTGGAACGAAGATTATATAGGACAGTGTGTATAAAGACTGTGTGTACTATATTTGGTTTATTTCCAGGAGTTTGTATTC
>JAECUM010020813.1:0-50238 GCA_016617855.1 Megalonaias nervosa | reverse complement strand
GAGAGAGAGAGAGAGAGAGAGAGAAAGAAAGAGAGAGAAAGAGAGAGAGAGAGAGAGAGAGAGAGAGAGAAAGAGAGAGAGAGAGAGAAAACGCCATTGTTTCTTTTACCTCTTGAACAACTCCTTAAGCTTCTCTTCCTTGTCTTGCAGCTTCTTGTTGGAAATGGCTTTGGTGCTTTCCTTTACCAGTGAGTCAACCTGTTATGAAAAATCAATTTTTGGAGTAAAATATATTTCTTGAATAATACTGTTCCAAACATAATACACTGTATCTTAGGAGTACAACTATTTACACCGCAAATCCAGCCCTCCTAAGCTAACATGTTAAAGGTTGTTGGCCTAAAGAGGTGGGAGTCAGAAAGAGTGATTCTCCACATGATATATGGATTGGTGCCAAATCCAATCAATACTTCAGGTACCATTATCATGAAAAGTGCTTACTTCGTCTCGATACACCAAAGGAAAATCTTATATATTTTTCATTTCATGCAGTAGTAACTATGTATATCTAAACCAATATTTCACAAAATAATACATTTACCATCTCATCCATTTATTTCAACCCAAGTTTCTAAAATCTTTTATTCAATGCCGAAACCAGTCTTTTGATTTATACGACCTGAATAATTATCTTAATTACATACCAAAAAGAGTCAAGAACTGGTGTCATCTGAGTGATCATCACCAGATCAATTTTTAAAAGTTATGGAGAAACATTAATGGATTTTGTCACTAGTATGTTTCATATCAGCAGGTTCTAAAACATCATGGGCTGAAATGATAGCATATTGGGACACCTATGGCAAAAGAGCCCTGAGGATAACACTGAACCCAAGATAAGACCTTTCTTCTTTTCAACTGTTGAGTACTGAAGCCATCTCTGATATTCTAGTGTAATAACAAGATTTTCAAGATCCTATTGTGGTGGCCATATTGGATGTAATATTGGTAACATTTTCATTCAGGATCACCAAGATATCATTCAAAGCCATTTGGTGAATATCCCATGTCAATATGACATTCTGTTTACAAGGACCAGACAATTATTTCAAGATGGTAGTAATCATGGCCATATTGATTGTCAGAACAGCACCATTTCCATTCAAGATGGCAGTAATCATGGCCATATTGATTGTCAGAACAGCACCATTTCCATTCAAGATGGCAGTACATGTAATCATGGCCATATTGATTGTCAGAACAGCACCATTTCCATTCAAGGTGGCAGTAATCACGGCCATATTGATTGTCAGAACAGCACCATTTCCGTTCAAGATGGCAGTAATTACGGCCATATTGATTGTCAGAACAGCACCATTTCCATTCAAGATGGCAGTAATTACGGCCATATTGATTGTCAGAACAGCACCATCTCAAGATCATCTAGGCATAATAAAAGTTGGTAAAAACTTGTGTCAATATGACTTCTGTACTGAAGGAATAGCAATAAAAGATTTTCAAGATGGCCACTGTGGCATCCATATCGGGCGTCCAGCGGCACAATTTTCATTTAGGACCAAATAGACCTTAGGATGAATGTGTATGTAAAGTGTTATGTATGTTTAATTTGAATTGTGTGCTTGACCTTTTTCTGTAATTGATGGCAGGAGGTTGGGCCAAACTGACTAATGTCATTTTTTAACAATATGTTTACTTGGATTTGAGTTCAGGACCTTGGTTTTTCCCTTAGAAATTATATTGTCTACCTGATTTCTGTCATGATCTTTACTCGAATTTAAGTTCAAGGCCTGGCCTTGTTTACCAGATTGTTATTTTCTGGAAGCTAATTTGTTTATAATTTGATGGAAAAATTACCCACATCCTGGTCATTTTGTTGTGGCATAGGTCAGGCGACAGTCTTTATATAAGGGACTGGGTGGGCAATTATTGATTCCTTGACTCCTATTTTAATATCAGTCTAGTGGAATCACTTTTAGTTGTGTTCAGTTCTAATTGGAGAGGAATTATTTATTTTAATTATTCATTGGAATTATACAGTTCTCATTAAAGTTTTTACAAAAACATTGGTTTGGGATTATTGAGGACTCATTCAAAAGACATTCTGGATAATATAATCATGACACATCATGACTACTGGTACATCAGCACATTCATATTCTTGGAATTCATTTGGAACATTCTATATATTTGGACTTGTGATAGATATTAAGGATTATTTTGGTTTTAATTCACAATACTGTAAGTTCATTTTAAATTTTCACTTTGCATTCAAGGAAAATACCATGTTTCTTGAATTTTTGCAAAACATGTTGGTTTTGCTTCTTTCTGTTACTTAGTTTAGGACCACAGAGTCAAAATAAAAATTTCATTCCAATCCTCCATGTCACTTAGTACAAGCTAACTTGTGTTAATTGATGGATGGATAACAAGCCAGTAAAGCCATAAATTGATGGATGAAAATTGTCAAGTAGTTACCCTTTGCTACTAATCAATATCATAAGGTGAGAACCAGAAAATGACATCAGTACTTTCTTTTTGCAAGCACTGCATATTTGATATTTTAAGATAATAACATATTGCAGATGCATTATTCTATCACAGCATAATCACTATTCAAACTGAAACTTTGGGTTCCTACATTAAGTTGCCATCTTACATGTGTCTAGAACATCATCCATTTTGTAAGTGGTCTATGTATTACATGATTTGTGCAGTCAACATCTGCTAATGATAGAGATCTGGAAAATATGGACTTGTAGACAAATTAAGAAAATTTAGTCAGCAATAAAATTGCTGTCAGTACATGCACATATAGCTAAGAGTTTACTATTATCAACAATCATGAAAAGAAACTGATGAATAAGGTCTTGCATCATTGAATTTTTTGTAGCCATTAAAGTTTTAGATATATGGTTTTGAGAAATCCAAATAGTGATTTTTAATGACTGACTTAAGGCTAAAGCAGATGAACGACTGTTGAGAGAAATGTCTGATATATAACCATATTCAGTCTTATAATTTTTCTTTAAATATCCTAAATAAAATTTTTCTGCCAATCTTTATTTCTCCAATTCAGTGAACTATGCTCACAGAGTCTCTGTGTCTAAGATCACCCAATTTTAAAATTCTGATGACCTCAAATTTGAAATAAACACTAAAATTACCAAATATATTTTTGATAAGAACAGAAAAAATTATTCCACACAATAAAAAAATGTATTCATTTGCTCAATCAATGCATACATGACCATAGGTAAAACATGTCTGCATATATTCCTTCATGTATGAAGAAGTGTCCAAGCAATTGCCATATATGCTGTATGTCTGGCACTATAAACAATTGAAGCTGAAATTGTTTTTCCTAGGCTTTGCATATTTCATATCATTATATGGCAGAGTTTGGAGAAGGGATATATAAGTAATTATGCTTAAAGTATTTTGGAAAATGCATTTTCAGTGGGTAATATTAGCTTTTTGTATTTATCATGGACTCGTTATTAGACATTTTTATTTTTTCCCCGTAAAACCTAAGATACTACACCAGGAGCTGCTAATCTGAATATAACCTGTCCTCCAAAATTTCCAACTTTTGCTGATCAACAGTTTTCTCCTCAAAAAAGGAGACTTGGCAAAAATGAAAGGTGTGGAAACATTTTTTATAATATCTTAAACCAAATAAATGTTAAGGTATTCATACCTTTGTATACTTCAATAAAAAAGACATTTAAAAGATGAATTCAAATTATTTCCTATGTACAGTAATTTGGGGTGAATCATCTCCAATTGTGCACTAGAATTCACATCTCTCTGATTCACTCCCAAAGAGAAGCACAATCCTGGTGAATATAAAAAGCAAAATGCATGTTACTATCCACTGTTTCAATGTCATGCTTCCTTGATCCTAAAAAGTGAGTAGTAAATAAAGATTGAGACTATACTTAATGATACCTCATCAAGATCGTGAAGGGGTTAAGTCATATTTATTACTACGTTGGTGATAGCAACCACCCAAGTAGAAGCCCAGAAGTTTACACCTCTTAAGCTGGTGATCACTGCTTTAAAATTATATATCTGGTGATTGAAAAGTTATAAGCTTGATGTATAGTGTGCTGATTTTTGTCCAAAAGTTGGTATACTTTTGAAGTGTAACTTATTTTTGAGTTCATAAGAACGATGTCACCAAATGGAAATTTCCTTTTCTCTAAGAAATTCAGGAGCTAATAACTTAACCATATTTTTAATCATCTTTTACTTTGGTAATATATGTTTCTGAGGCAGCTTATTAATTTTTCAAGAACAATTTTAAATGTAATGTGATGACGACTAGTTTTGAATAGGAGTGAGATCTGGGACGGAAATCTCCATGGTGCAGTCTTACTTTGGTGAGCCACATTTCAGACATGGCATTTCTTTTTCATGTCAAATTTGGCACTGGCACGTTTCAAATATAAAAATGGACTTGGCAATTTTCTTTAATGTTTGTTTCATGTTCACCACCAAATACATACATGATATACCAAAATTCACTATTTCTAGCAAAGGTCTCGGAAACGCTTAATCACATGTTATATGTATGCAAATATTTTATCTGGGACGCAGAAAATCACTTAGACGGGAGTCCTCCGTACGCATGTAATAGGTGGGCGGCAAAATTCAAAGACTTGCCATTCCTGCCTTGGCCACCTGCTGAATGAGAAAATGTATTGATCAATTAACTGTGCTGATATTTACAATGACAGAATTCAGTGGCTGAAAGACCCTCTGATGAGCATGTTGCAATTATGAGAGCACATCAAAAGAACATGTTGCAATAACTGGGCGGCAAGTTCAAAGACTTTGGCTGCTGGGTGGGAAAATGTACTGATATTTACAATGATTGAATTCAGAGGCTGAAAGACCCAGAAATATACCTGTAGTCATTTATAAGAGTACACCTAAAAAACATGATGCAATAAGCTGGGCGGCAAGTTCAAAGACTTTGATAAGCAGCTTCTCAGGAAAACGTGCTGATATTTACAGTGATTGAATTCAGAGGCAGCAAGACCAAGAGACGTACATGTGGTTATTTATAAGAGTACATCAAATAAACAACTTTGGCTTTCAGTATTGTGCTCATTTCTGAGTGTAGCTGAATAAGTAGTGCATGTGACCTTGAAATCATGACTTGTCGAGACTTATTCAAAATGCCATTTGCAAATTTGGAGGAGTATTCTGGGGTTGAACAGCAAACTGACAAAGATTTTAATGAGATTCAGGAGGGTGCTAGAACTGATAATTTGGATGGGACAGCAGAGCTGCCAAACCTCCAGACTTGCAATTAGTGAAGAGTGATAAAAATTATCGAATTTTGAACACAATTAGTGAAAAATTATACCATGACACTAGCTCCATCCATTTTGATGGTCAGTACTGCATTCTATGAAAATTCTGAAATAAAACATTGTTTACACTGATTAAAAGTTCAAATTTATTTGCAACCAAATTTACTGATATACACCAACTTCACACTGTCATGATATGATGCTGTGGCAGACTTGAACTTTCTCAATCAGGCTACAGTAAATTTGTTTTCAAAAATAGTTCAGGCTTCTTGCTTGCTGTTTAATCTTGGTGACTAAAATTGTTGCAAATTTTCAGCACCTAAGGAGGCACTAAAGTTTGTCATATTTTTCCTCACAATAGGAATTACTCTTTTACTGTCACTGTTGTTGATCTCCAACTGAGAAATGTAGGTTATATTAAACAAGAAAACTCATAAACAATGCTTCAGTATTGGTAGCTTGCAGGACTTGAGTAGGTGGTTTAATGTACTCCAAAGCTGAAATCTGCTGGTGCACTTTATTTTTCCAATATCTATATGCTTTTTGCAAGCTGTGTGCTTTTTCACATCATTCTGCCACATGCCCACAGGGGCTCATTTCGTTGCTTACAATTTATCTGTCATACATGTACTGTATAATAATATTATTATATAGTACATGTATGACAGGTAAATTGTAAGCAACAATATGAGCTTCTGTGCACATTCCCAATTCTAAAATTTGCAGCATAACACTGTACAAAAAGTATAATGTACATCAATGTTTGATGGCTGAATGCAAGGCCAATTTTTGGTGTACTTTTGTAGAATACATATCTTTCTCTGTGAAGGTGAAAACATTTAACTGTTGCGTAGCTTAATTGCGAAATGGTATTAATCCACAAGATGAAACGTCAAACGATTAATGATTAGTGGTGTTGGCGCATGCACGGACAAATATAAACTTAAGCAAATTACAATACATGCTAATCTTTCAATATCTCAAAAATTCCTACACTCGAAAAAGCCATCTTCATTTGGTGTTTGTTTTAAAAATATTCAGTTGCTACAAGTGTGTACATGTGCCATAAAAAAAAACAGTTGGGCCCTAGTTTTCTTCATCAGTATTTGTAAAACTTCTGTTCCAAAGATAGATTATATACTTTACAATGCTTGCTACAGGGAAAACTGTAACAATTGAATATAGTTCTACTGACATCGCGACTACCAATACAGGACCTTTATGGGTATGAGTGATGTTATGTATATGTAATTTAATTACTTGTGTGTTAGTTTTAAATTCTTTTTTATTTTATTTTTATTTCATTACATGTCATTGTAATGATGACTTTATTCACTGGATTTGACATTTTTCCAGAAAATTCAATTCAGTCCTCTTTAACCTGATAAACAGTCAGTAGTTTGAAACTTTGTATCTTTTGGTGACCTAGATTCAGAGCCAGTTTTAGCTTTGGAGTAAACAACTTATTTTATTATTGAATCTTATAGCAAGTTTCATTTAGTAGAATCAAATTCGTCCATGGCTTACGTGATAGTTGGCGTGTGGTGTTACTGCGCTGCTTGAACTAAGTGATCACATGACCCCATCACAGGAATCTAAACTGCATTTCAGTTAGGGTTAAAACTGACGTTTCATAGTGATTTTATTCAGTCATAATTCATACCTTCGGAGCTCAAAGGTATTTTTGTTATGACCAGTTTGAGTTGAATTTTTATTTAAAATAATTTATTTACCCCGAAAAATACTAGTGCTCATTAGAATTCTTGGACAAAGACATTTGCTGAAAATTATTCGGAATTCTAAAACCGGAATATTATTCTTGATGATTCAACAAGGAACTGTCGACATGACAACACAAAGCAGGTTAGAGAAGACATCATCGCCTTCCATCTTGGAACTTCATCGGGATTCGAACTGTGATTCACTTAGAAGTTTTTATTGATAGGACTTATATTTTTAATTACTGGATTAATTTTTGGATCTGATTCATAAACCATAAGTTCTTTTTCTTATTATTACCTAGTTTTCGAGGGAAATAAATTGTTTTGTTAAATTTTACAAAGCTTGTTGGCTTTACTCTTTTCTTTGTTACTTTTGTACGAGCCTAGACTCGTAACAATGACCACTGCCACTATTCTGGCTTGCACTTAACGGGATAAGATTTATTTTATTTATGACTTAATCTGATTGATAATTTGGGAATTCGTGATTTTTTTTTATGCATGCAGCGTGAATCCGTGAAACGCTATCTTGAGTTGTGAAATTCATGCCAAAATCATGAGGGTTGGCAGGTCTAGGACAGTAGCCAAGTGTAAGAAAATGTGTTATGATTGGCTTAGTGTTTGGAATAAGGCCTTTCCTTGGATTCAACAAAATTTAGCCATACTGATGGACAAACAAGAGCTACATGTCAGTGGTATAAAAAATATGGAACTCAATGGCAACCAACAGTTCTTATACTCTGCAAAGTTCACATTTTCTGGGAGGGGACTGCAACTTTTGCTGGTGGGACTCCTATTTTTAACAAAATGGGAGTCCTGGACTCCTGGTTTTCAAATCCTAGTGAGACTCTGTCTGGCACATCTTTAGCAGCATTTGTGCAGCATTAATATATTCTGGTACTACTTCCAATATGTTGTCTGTCATTGCCTCTTCTGCCTTGAATAAAAGTCTTATATACTTAACTGAAAATTCAATTTCAGGCAAAACATAACAGTTCCAATTGCTAAAAATATGTTTAAAAATGTTTAAAATATAGCTCTTTTCAAAATAATATGTGCAGAGCATGTATTTGGCTGATTAAGGGGTTTAAATGTAATCAGAAGATTTCGTCTTCTTTTTGCTCATCTTAAAACGTGTGCTAAATTATAATGTGGCCAGATACACAAAACACACATAATTCCAGGCAAAATGTTAGCACATGGTCTCAGGGTATGGTGCGAGAAAAGACCTGTTTGATCTCCTGGTCTAAGGAGGCAGTGGACAGTTTCGTAAATTAGCCCCTGGCAAATCTCTTAACTTAAGGCTGTGGTGTGACTTTTTGAGCTATTATTGTTTAATAATCAAAGATATGGATATATTTGTGAATTTGGTCTTTCTTGCTTGTGTTATTCCTGAAAATGATGTGAGGCATGTTGGCCTCATATAGTCACTGCACAGTATGTAGCCAGTGAAATACCAATAGTCAGTTCAGTTGCAGAGCTAGCTGTTTATAACAGTAGACATGTTGGTTCATGGCTAGTAGAATATCTCAAAAACTGCCTGAATGACAACTATTTTGACTTACATCAAGCTATTAAGTTCACAATATTTTTCAAAATTATCACCCAGGGCAAAGGCTTGTCTTTTGCACCGCAAGCAGCACATGCTCTCAAAAATGGCCTTCAAACATGAGAAATGCATGTATAAATTTTGGGGTGTGGTGCATCAACTTTTTATTCTATAAATTTCCACTGACTTGTCAAGTCAGGTTAATCATATTCTTCTGTTTTGCTTTATTATTCCTATCCAAAAATATGGACGTTTTTGACCTCACTCATGTGTTTTATTTTTTTAATGAATTTTTATATCAGGCAGATGTATGCAGCATTAAATTTGTGCATAAAAACTTGTCCTTTTCACCCTAATGTTAATTTTCAAAAACATATTAGAGTTATCCCCGCCTTGCTTGAGCATAGAAAACAGTACTGTCTTCGAAACAAAAGTCGTATACATTTTTTCGGTAAAAACGAAACTGCTGTAGCATAACGATGTTCTCCTTTCCTGTGATATGGAGATCGCTGCAACAATCTCCAATAAACTGCAACAAAACCGCGTAAAATACAAGTCCGAAGACCATAACAGATGTCATTGTCAGCATGAATAGACTTGTTCTTTTCGAAGTAATTCATTTGATTACCTTCTTCTTCAGCTGATCGCCATCTTTCGTGGCCTTTTCAAGTGGCCCAACTTCTTTTCCCATCCTAAATATATATCTATCAGCACATACACACCAATGCGACCGCTATTCAGAAGTGAAAAATAGTTTTTCTTTACAAATCAACGCGAACTAATCCCAATGCCGCCATTTTTAAACAAACACGATGTCCTCTTGTTGCTATTTTATTGTTAGTGGTTGTAAATGTGTGTAATAATTTTTGCTAATAACATACTGAAAGAAAAGAAATTAGTTTAGTTCGTTCTGTTGTTCATATAGCTGTCTATTATTGTTTTAGCACCCTAGAAATAGATCTGCATGCTATTACGAACAGATAGTATAGTAGAAATTAATCAGTGAATCCGATTCCTTTGCGACAGTTTTCGCATACGCTAATCAGAATGTCGCTCGGCCATTTCCAGAGACAATTTGTGCCATTTGGAAATAAATGTCATAAAATTAAATTGTTTGGAACAGTTATTAATAAAGGCGAACTAAATAGAATTATTCTGACTTTGATGGGCGTTTTAACATTTTGGCGGTTAGAGAAAGTTAAACCTGATTGGCTAATAATAATAACGAGGACTTTGTATAGCGCCTAATCTTTAGAAGCTCTAAGCGCTTTACAACATTTGACAACACTTAAAAAACATATAATGATATGATTACAAATATAAAAACAAACACCACGAAATTAGAAACAGAAAACATGCTGTAAATATTTAAGGTAAGGATACATGATAAGGATACATTATTAGGTCTTTAAGTCTGTTCTTGCAGTTGAAATAGGTGAGTTTTAAGAACGCTCTTGAATGAGATCAGTGTGTCTTTGTGTCTAAGTGCAGTGGGAAATTCGTTCCACAATGCTGGGCCCTGGTATGCAAAAGAGCGTTGTCCATATGATTTCATTTTCATAGTGGGAATAATGAGAATGCGAGTGTCAGAAGAGGAGCGTAAGCATCTTGCAGGTGTGTACACGTGGGTGAGGTCAGATAGGTATGTTGGACTGGAGCCCGTCAGTGAAACGTAGCACAGAGAACAACTTTTGTGTTTAATTCTGGATCGTATGGATAGCCAGTGTAGGGTAGAGAGCAGGGAAGAGGCGTGCTCTGATCGTGGTACTCTAAGGATGATCCGAGAAGCTGTGTTTTGAACTTTTTGAAGTTTCTGGAATAGATATTGAGACGAACCAGACAGAATTGAGTTACAATAGTCCAGTCTTGAAAGTACTAAGGAACACACAAGTGTTTTAGTGGCAGCAACTGAAAGATACTTGCGAATGGAGCTGATGCGTCTCAGTTCAAGATATGCAGCCTTGCATATGTTCATGACATGTTGGTGCAATGAGAGAGTACTGTCAAGAGTAACACCGAGGTTTCGTACTGACTGTGTGAATTTAATGTTGGTGTTGCTGATATTTATTGTATGCGGTAAAAGATGTGAATGAGAAAGTCTTTGTGTTGTAATCAGAATGGCTTCAGTTTTATCATCATTCATCTGCAGCTTGTTACATGTCATCCATGATTTCACATCGGAAATGCACCTCTCTACGCGTTGGATGATAGCTTCAACTTTAGTTGGATGGCTAGATTTGTATATTTGGGTGTCATCAGCATACAATTGGTGAGACATTGGATGATGATCTATAACACTTGAGAGTGGCTGAGTGTATAGAATGAAGAGAACAGGTTCAAGAACAGACCCCTGTGGAACACCACAGCATAGATCAACTGGGTTGGAGTGTATACCATTTGCGGACACAATTTGTGTCCTGTTGACCAAGTAGGACTTGAACCATAGTAAGACCGTATCATGAATGCCAAATACATGCTGGAGACGGTGAAGTAATATATCATGGTCTATAGTGTCAAATGCTGCAGACAAGTCAAGGAGAGTGAGGACTGTAATCTTTCCGCCATCCAAAGCAGACAGAAGGTCATTGACTACTTTCAGAAGAGAGTTTCAGTACTGTGGCAAGGGCGATATGCAGACTGTACATTGCTAAAAAGACTGTTTGAATTCAGATGAGATACAAGTTGGGATAGAACAACTTTTTCTAAGATTTTTGACATGAATTGGAGATTAGAAACTGGGCGGTAGTTCTTTAAATCATTATGGTCGAGGTTAAGCTAAACAAGGGTGTATGTATCAGGTTGCGAACTGACCACATTAGCTGAGTTCATTTGAATTACGATAAGACGATATCTGACGTAAAAATAGTGGGAATATTGTTTGATCCCAGGAGAGAGACAGACAGAGAGACAGAGACAGAGAGAAGGAAAAAATACGGCAAAGCTGACCTTCACCAACAGTGATTCGGAAAGGACCGGAAGCAACTAGGTTATGCTGATGTGACGGCAATTTGAGTTCGTTCATTCGCTCGATTCTTTGATGAAATTTGTTTTATCGATATAACAACGCATAATTATATTTCACATCAATTTTATAATTCCATTTCTAAGAAAAAGTATACCATTTAAATGTCATGTTTATTTCGTTTTGTTTATACAGTTTATCAAATCGTTATATTTTACTTACGGGGTCTAGTGTTGTTCTATTCTATGTCTTTGCTCAGATCTCTGTTATTCCATCCATTAATTTCGTATCTTTATTCCACTGTTTGTTCGATCCGGACAATAACACCGAGGTCGATCATCTCTTAGATAACCATAACCAAAGTACCATGACAGGTGGGGGAACATATCACCCCCTCCCCTCACAGTCAATTATAGTTATAAAATAATATCTTATCTTGATACTAAATGTATAAGACTGACTGCACACAACAACAAAAATTAAATAAATAAATTATTATGCCTTAGTTTATTTTGTTTAACAATACTAGCTCTCATGTTTTAAAGGATAATTAACTTCGTCATTGTTGTTTGTTATTATGGTTAGACTGAACACACCGAGTGCTTACGTCGGGAAATATCGTCGACAGGAACCAGTACTCCATTATGTAATTGACTAGGCGTTTCAGCTGTTTGGTGTTGGCCTTCCCATAGATAGTGTCAAAGCAAAGAACACATGCTGGAGAAGGAAGAAGGATAGTGCCACTGATCTACATGCAATAAGTGGTCAGATTGTTTCTCACTGCACGTGGTCTGAAACACGTCTTCTTACGCATTCCGCCACATATACTGAACCCAGTGAAAAATGCAATGTAGTCGATCCAAGCACATGTTTGGATGAAGTTCAATTCATTTTCAGATGTATAATCCAGTTTCGAATTTTGAAACAGTCATTCTAGTTGTTAACAAACGAAAATTATGAAAACGTATTATTAATGGTACTTTACTATGCAAAATAAATCAGTTTGTTTACTGCAATATTGTTTACTTAGGCGATCTGGTGCTGTCACTAATTCTGATAAATGCATCCTGTTGGGGGCTTGACTGAAAATCACAGATGGACACACTCACGCAAAGAAGGATATATGTCAAACCGACTCCTCCATTATTATGTGGCAGGGGAGGGGGATGCAACAACAGTTTTATTTAGTGTTTGGTATCTTTTAATTTAAGAAATGTCGAGGTATCACAACCAGCCTGCTTCAGAATCCAACCTTTATGATTCCACCACCGAATCTCCCACCAGCTCTTCGATTTTCTCCAAATACCGGGAATTAGCAATGATTGTAAACTGACTGTTAGTTATATAATGTTTACATTATTTCATATTTATATAAATCGTAAAATGTGTACCGCATTAATCGGTGTCAATAAAATCACGTCATATGTGTCAATCCTATAGCTAATATAGTGTGTCAATATCAGTAAACTGCAAGTGAATGTTCTTTAAAAAAAATGTTTCAGTTCCATTTAGATAGATTTACCGCAATAATCCTGGGTTCATTTGTTCATCATAAAATTAAACACCAGGAGAATTTGCTTCATTTCCTCTCATTTGTGGACGAAGACACCGTATTGGCCATGGCTGTTGAAACGGTATTATAAGTCACTTGGGCCATGTATGCGCATTTACTTATTTAAAATTAATATAAATTGTTCTTTTAAAATTTAACACTAATTTTCTGTAACCAAAGTCTATTCAGTCCTGATTATTGAATCATCTGCACCTTAACTGTCACGAAGTAACTTCCAGACGAAAATTATCTATCGCTATGGACTTTTATAATGGTGGTCATGTACTAAACTTGGGTTAAAATATCCGGTCACAAATGCATTACAATAAATATGGGAATTTCTGCATCCAGTAAACCTTCTTTCACATGAATATTGCAACAACATAGTGTTTAGTTAGGTTACGTAAACATGGATCGTCTACTGCATTCTGACGGGGTACTGCTTCAAGCAATGCGACATCACGCACATTGGACATTCTGTGTTGAAAAATGATTTTGTCTCTGTAAAATGTTTTGTTTATTAGGAAGAACGCTTGTTCTTTGACTTATAGATTGTAAGAAAAGTATTATCTACTTAAAAGCGTTAATACTAGCTCAGCTTTATTTGGGGCTATTTTTACGCACGACAAATGAAAGTAGCAGCGTCTCTCAGATTGAACAAAATTATTCGTTCTTCTTTCTATCTAAATAATTATTTTTCCACTGAAATGAAAACTATGTGATAAAAAGAATCTCAAATGGGTAAGGCTCGCAAAAGCTGGACATTATTCAACTCGTTTCATAAACTTAGTATTAAATCATTACGCAGCTGAGATCCTCTATATATGAAATCATATCGTCATCGCAACGACGTGATTGACCACCTCACCGCAACAATCACATTACTGTTCCAAGTTTGGGGAAAACTTCGCTCTGGCGCTACAAGGAAAGTGTGTGTGTGTGTGTGTGTGTGTGTGTGTGTGTGTGTTTCCAGACGTTCGCTTGGCGAAGACCTCGCAATAATTTGATTGACAAGACTGAGTACTGAAAAATGATAATCTGTCGTACTATAAACAGTAATCCTAGTTTCCAACACATAGTTTGGTTGTTAACTGACTTTTTCGTGCTCTTGCTAAAATTTTATGTATTTCCCAAGCTATGTCCCAAACGATAATATGGCATTTTTGTTAAAGTTGTTGTGTTTCAAAGTCACTGATTTTACTGTATGCTTGGATCTTTAAGTAGTGCTATACTTCAGTATATTTCTGCGCCAAGTATAGTTAGTGTGACGTGCGTGTCTCTGTCTATTGCTATCTTAATCAGTTTAAGATCGTAGACACAGGTGAAAATATGTGTGTAAGTGCGGTGTTTAGGTGTGAACGTGAGATGTATATGCACCTATTTCTTTATATTTATATTGTACATAACAGAGGGCTCAAGGTAGATTAGTTTTTTATTACCGAGACACCTCTTCAACTATTATTATTATCATTTAATTAATTAATTAACTTAAATACCACTACTACTAATACTACTACTACGAATAATAATAAATGCGCTTCACAGAAAGATACAAAAAGAAAATAAACAAATAAACACGGAAACGCCGCCATTCTCGTCGTTGTTGTTGATGAAGTTAATAGAGGTGTGGGTGCTTTAATTTCCGGATTTTGTCGTTCTTACTTCGCTTGCTTAAGATGTACCAACGCACTATTTGGACTGGTGTACAGCATTAGCAGTTTTCATTTTAGGATAAGCAGCCTAATTGCCGTACATGTGTTGACGTTTTACTCAACAGATAGAGGATTATTATATCTCACTTCCTTTCACGGTAAAAGCTCGTATCGCCGTTTAAAAAGTGGACCTGTTTTTGTCAAATCTGTAGTGATGTACGTATAGTTTGATGTATTACTACCAGCCGAAAAATGTCTGACTTGTCAAGAAAATCTAGGAGGCAAACATAACACGGGCTCGTTTCGTTGCTTACAATTTACCACAGGTGCTCGACGCGAGCTTGATGTTGAGAAGAAAAAAAACAAAAACAAAAAAAAAAATAAAACTCTGAAGGAAAATTATCATGCAGAGTGACAAAAATACCTCAGGTTACCCCCATGACCCTTTCTGACATTGGACCCTCTCTATCATACTATGTAAGAGAGAAAGTAACTTCAAATACTTCGTTCCACCCATGACCCTCGATTTCCTTCTGCTACTTCCGTCTTTAAAGGCATACGACCATATTCTATGGCTTGTTTAACTCCTGAGATATTTGTCTATCCATCAAGCCATCATTGATTATTCTGCGTTGCACCAAACTGAGGTTACGGGCTCCGAAACTTGCGAATTTCGCGATTTTTGTCTGCCGAGACAGTGTTACGCTCAGGTGAAAACCGGTTCAAAGAGCTATATATACCATACTTAAATAACATCCATGCATCAGATAAATAAATATTTTCAGTCATTATCTAACATATTTCTGGAAATTTTAATTTGATGTAGTGCAATCATACTTTAATATATACTCTCATTAATTTAACACATTTCAAAATGGTTTCTGACATGATGCGATCATGTTAATGCCTATTTTTGCCAGGGTACAAATAGTCTACATCGTGAAACGGTGACAGTGCATGGATGTTAATTATAACCTTTTGAGCCAATCATATTTCGTCATTGACGTGTGTGCCGCATAGTGTACATGTTTTCAAACTGAGTGTCGCTTGTATGGGATGTATGTGTAGTGAAGAAGACAGTGTCTGATTCTTACATGGAACATGATTCCTAAAGTTGAATTGAGTTAATGGTAAGTAAATACTTACTTTTGCATCTACCACTATTCTGTAATTGAAGAAGGGATGTCGTAGAGTTGCAAACATGGTATATGTAGCTCTTTTCACCGGTTGTCACCTGAGCGTAACACTGTCCGGGCAGACAAAATTCACGAAATTTGCATGTTTTGGAGTCCGTAACTTTAGTTTGGTGCAACACAGAATAGTCAATGGTGGCTTGATGGATAGAAAATATCTCAGGAGTAAAACAAGCCATAGAATATGGTCGTATGCCTTTAAAGATGGAAATAGCAGGAGGAAATCGAGGGTCATGGGTGGACCAAAGTATTTTGGAAGTTACTGACCTCTCTTATATAGTATGATAGAGAGGGTCCAATGTCAGAACGGGTCATGGGGGTAATCTGAGGTATTTTTGTCACTCTGCATGATATTTTCCCTTGAGATTATTGTTTTTTTCCTCAACATCAAGCTCGCGTCGAGCACCTGTGCAATTTACTATTCCTACAATGTAAGACATAGCACATGTTGTTTTTGTTTAAGTGCTGTCACCCACCCAGAAGAGAAATATTGGGGTGATGTGTCTTATGTTGTAGGACTAACAATTTACCTGTGATTAGCATGAACCAGTCATTTTTTTATTTTAAATATAACTAAAATTTTGCACACATGTAGTGCTAGTAGAAAGAAGCATATATAAGTTTATTTTATGAAAATATGTCCAAAATTGTATTTCTTTAATGAATTTTTTTTCAAACAACGTCGACTTAATACTGTTTAAGAATTAATTATTTTTGTGCCAAAAAGTGGTACCATACCCGGCATTTTTTATTTGTAGAGATTCAAAACCAAATTTGGCACATTCATAAAGATTATTTAGCTGTTTATAAAATGCTGTGTTTTTTTTTTTAATTTGGACCAAAAGTAGATTTTCTAGATTTTTAAAATATATTTATAGCAATTTTTAACGGCTTTTTTGGTTAGTTTGGGGCAAATGAGCTAGAGACACAAAATTGTAATATGGAGGGATAACCACATAAATGTAGCTTCACATAGACTTTTTGTGAGGGAACATTGTAATTTACAGGGCCAGTATTCAAAGAATGAGAAAATTCTGACAAAAATATTTGAACTTCCATTGTTTCAAAATTCGCAATATTAGTACTTAACAGTCCATGGAAAAAGCAAGCAAATGGTGTTCAAGACGTAGAAACAGTTTTCTCTTTTACATTGTGTTTGTCTCCCTCTTGTCTGACAAAAGTTGTCATTTCATACTAAGCATGTCATTATACAAGAAATGCAGTATTCAGTAAAACCTGTAAATGGATTTTTGTCTATTTACAGCGGAATACATAAGTAAGTCATTTTTCCTTTCCAAAATACTAAATGTGACAGCTACCAACCTTGCTAAGTACTCTTTAAATAAAATATACCCACACGCCGAAGGTCAGAATGAAAGTTTCCCTTGACACCACTAAGGCTTTCCTTGCTTTTAAAAAAAAGAAAATTAAACAGCAATGTATGTGTGGTATGTTCACAATAATGTTGATTTGTTTCTTCTCATGCCACACTTACATACAGAATACTGTGAATTTGTTTAACCTTTCTGTCTCCCTGGAATATTCAACCAATCAAATGTTATTCAATGCTGAAACATAAAGTCAGCGTCCAAAACACCAAATGTCTCAGGCGGCCACCATCTTTAAAATATCAACTTCCGGTTTGCATACACATGACCTCTCAATTGAAATCAAAGTAATTACACATAAAATCTTTGAATGTATATATTGTTCATTGATTGTGCTTCAAAGCTATGCTAAAATTAAATCAGTGCGGAAGCTATTACTGTAGAAATCAAGTTTCTAAAATTTTCAAAACAGTCGGAATCCTCGATTCCAGCACATTTTTGGAACTTAATGTGACTGCACTACCAGTTTAATGTATCAAGAGTTTATATTGGATGTTAATTTTAAACAGCCAATGAAAATAAATGTAAGAAATGGTGTAATAGAACACCCCTTCGAGGCCAGTCAGCGTGCACATGAAAGTGAGGCTGGTTTTTTTTTTTTAGTGCAGTAGGAGTTGTGTCCTTTGTTGGTTCATGCTACTGTCATACATGTACAACATAATAACTACAAGGGAGGCCACTTCTCTCCTTTCTCACGCGACCTATTTAAGAAAAAATGCTGGTAGTTCAAGCTACATTTTGCGTGGCATAATAAATTTGGTACTGATGTTTAGCTCAGGCATTCAACTTTGTATGCATATCTGAAGTTTCCCTATTGGTAGCATCGCTGATTTGACCTCTTCTGTCAAATTTTGCCCTCTGTTTGGTTTCAACTGGAATAACCTGACTAAAGCTATAAGCATATTTAATTAGCATGTAAATAACTGTATAGCCATGTGGTTCTTGTGATAATATAGTAATTAAAACAAGAATGAATAGTTGATTGAGAGGTGTTAATTGATAATGGAATATAGTAGTGTCCAAGTACGCGAGGAAGCTCACAATTGTCAGGTAACTGAAATGCAGATTATAATTGACCTGTGACCTCTTTTCTCTTTCTGGAAGCTTGAGATAAAAACTACCTTGAATAAATAAAGTCTTGCACACTGACCCAACATTGTTTCATCTCTCTCTCTCTCTCTCTCTCTCTCTCTCTCTCTCTCTCTCTTTCTCTCTCTCTCTCTCGTACACACTAAAAACACATTTCAGGTTCTTTTATTGTTTAATAATTCCAATTTGTATGAATTGACTGCATTTTCTATGTTTTGATTGGATGTAAATGGTCACCTGATACTGATCTGGAAATTTTTACACATCGATAAATTCTGCAGACTACTTTTGGTTTCCTGTGTCCAGATCATTTGATGTGAAGTTTTATCTGTATCAACGCTTTACACCCTAATAATAACAACAACAAGTTCCCACCCACCCACTCCTGTGATTTCTGATCAAAAATGACAAGCCACAGATTAAAATCAACCATTAGAAGTTAAAACAATGTAATTGCGCAGACCTTCCTGCACTCCAACATTCACCCCTTTTGCCGAAGAAGGCATATGGCAGGCTTTAGAAGCCAGTCTTCAGAAATTATTGCATTTCACCTTGACAACATGTTACAGCAGCGGTTATTAAAGGTCAGGGTCATGTCAACCAAGGGATCACACTAAAAATGGACATGATTTTGCTTTTGAAAGATCAAAATGCATAGAAAGTAACGACATTGCTACAACAACATGTGTCATTCGCAAGTGTAATTTTAGAAAAAAAGGAATATTCCTGGTTTAACCGCAGCAACCATTTTTTTATATATTAAAATAATAATCATAATAATATATCACTGGCATGACCTGCTATGACATTCTACCCCGTATCACTGTAGAAAGAATCAATGAAACTTGGCTGGTTAAGATAGGGCTATGTATTCTATCACAGTTAAGAGGTTAATGAAAGAAAACTTCGAGGTACATAAAAGTGAATGTTTTGTTAATTAAATCTGCTGATCTGATGTTTGAAAGGAAGTAAACTGGAATTATAAGGATTAAATGATCATGGTTGGGTATTTATCGATGTGTAAATTTTACCTAATCACTCACAAAGTTTACATAAAGTCCTTCAGACTTTATTTACTTTGTGAGTGATTAGGTCAAATTTACACATCAATAAATACTCAACCACGATCATTTAATCCTATATTGCAATTTGATAATGAGGTCACTGTTGCTGTAAGATTACAAGTTGCACTTAATTTCTGGACAACGTTGGCTCATATCGTTGCATACAAATTTACCAATAACTAATACCCATAACTAATACATGTACAGACCATCATAATCATTTTGTTAACATAGCACACTGCAACAGCTATAAAGTATGCTCTAATTTCAGTTTATTTCTTCCAGAATAAAAACTTGACATGGGTCGCAAAAATAAGCACAAACAGAAGTCACAGTCAACCAAAGCATCAGCAGTGTCAGAGACAAAGGAGCTGCCAAAATCAGCTAAAAAGGAAATCCAAGACCATGTGAAAAGTCTTCTTGAAAGTAATGGCGTAGTTTTTCATTTTCTCCTTAATTTTTATTGACATAGTGTACTCTTAAAAACCATGATCACTGCTTTTACCTAGTGAAATCCATTTGCCAGTCCTTCATGAATGGGTAAATTATTGACCTAACTTTTAATCCTGATCTTAAACTTTAAATATATTTTGATGTATATTTTCAGGGAAAATGTTTTTACCTGTAGTTGATAGGAAAGTGCCAGTGACAACATAAACCTGCATTACTGATCAGATTTAAAAACTGTTTGCAGTTAGTTTGCAGGAACACCTGGTCTGTAAACCTTGCTCCATACTTTCATCATGTAGATTAATGTAAATTGTTTTTTTCCTTTGCAATATTTCTTGTGCTGCATTCATGATTATTGTTCAGGCTTTAAAAAAATTCCTTTGTTACTGTTTTTCAGAACAAGTTTTTTTGCCCTCTGATCATGAAATAATAAATTCCTCTCCCCTCGAATTCCTGATTTTCTAAATGCTGTAACCACTCAAGATTTAATTTTGTTCATAGGAAAAGTATTAGGCATTAGACACCATGCTACTATTTCTCCTAATATTAAGCTCCTGCTGGACATAGACTAGAAGGCAGTCCTTGCATGCTGTTTACTAATCATTGAGAGCTTCAGGTCTAGCAAGTTCTGTGGGACAGATGTAAATAATTTAAGAAATTATATACAGAGTACATGTTTTATAACATTGTGTTATGGGGTGAATGTTGCTAGGAAAAAATGCAATATATTGCAGTACAGCATTACAGCATTGATGGATCTAATGTTAAGTTTGCTTATTTTGTACTTTAATATTGAGCAGTTTCCTTGCATGTAATGAAATTGGAAAAAGAAAAGAAAATCTTGTTGCTTTTTATTTTACCAAAATACACACTAAATATTATAATTACAACAATGATTTAGCAAACAGTAAACAAATCAACATGAGTGAAAACTTCTACCAGCGGGAAACAAAAATTTGCAGAAGAGTTGTGGTATTATCTTGCCAGATCAGAAAGGTCTTTTGGTCAACAAAACTAAAATGATTAAAAGGTTCATATACTGCAGTACAGTCAGGACAAGAAACAAAAATAATTAAAAAAATACATGTAATCATAAATTTTCACATTGAAAAATGTCTTTTTTTGCGTTGAAAAGTGAATGAATAATGTCAGTGATTCCAAACCTTTGTTGCTTTGAACCCAAGAGACTAACAACTGTCAGGTTGTTAATGTAACTTTAGATGCAGAGGGACAAGTGTGATTTTGACTTTTGAATACATATTGGGGATAATTTTCTCAGATAGATTGTCTAGATGGTACGACATGTTGCAGATCAAGCACCAATGCCATGTGTAAGAATCCCTTTTTAGACACAAGTCATGAATGATGACACTGGCAATGTCATAAGCGGCTCTTTGTTATGTAGATTTGTATTTAGTCTTTTTAGACACAAGTCATGAATGATGACACTGGCAATGTCATAAGCGGCTCTTTGTTATGTAGATTTGTATTTAGTCTGTGCAACTAGCCTACCCACAGTTATTGGTTGCTGACCTGAAACGTTCAGTATGTCTTTACCAGAATGTTTGGCTGTTGTGCCAGGGATTGTCTCACATTGTTGCACAGTAATGGTGGACTGCAAATGAGCTGAGAGGTTTGACATTCTATCTGCGTGTTTGATTTAGGTTTTGCACATACTACACACAGTGACTGTTTTGTCCAGTGTATTGTTGCCAAACTTCTTTTTTAGTGACAATTATTCTAGATAGAACTTGTTGCTCTCTGGTTCTTGATGAGCTCATATTTAGAAGCTGCCCTGTTGGTAAAGATTCTAAGTCTAATGGAAGACAGTGGTCTGCTCAAAGTTAGTTCCAGATGGTTTAGTGTAGGTGAAGAAAAAACTTGGTATACTGGTATTTCTATACTTGTATTGCAATATACTGTATTAGGCATTTTGTATTGCAATTTACCGGTATATCAATATATCATTCCACCCTTAGTTGTGTTGTTGAGTAATACTGATGAGGTTTTTTTCTCAAAGGAATAAAGTTATGTCATGCAACTATGTTTCACATTCAGTGAATGCAGGGGAAAAAATAAGCTAAAAAAGTTTTATTCCTATTGACCAGTCGATATTGTGTTAGCATGAAAACTAAAGGACACACATTACATTTTTTTAGGCCTTAGTGGGGGTTCCAGTATTGTATCTTGGTTAAGCTGATGGGGACATTTTTTTACATAACTCTGTCAGCTATAATGACCTATAGGAATTTGTTAAAGTTAGGGGGACACTAGCAGTTTGAGGTGGGCTTGCTTAATGTATGATACTGGATTCTGTTAGAGAAATAAACATATATTGGAAAAATCTGACATAGCACAAGCAACATTTCTTCTAATCAAGATGAATTCAAACTATGAAATGCATATTTATTTATTTATTTACAAGTATTAAAAAGAATACAGTTGTATGTTACAAAGTAAATGGGTTTCTATACTTGCAAGAAAAAAATAAATGGGGTCTTAAGAGAGCCCAGCATGAAATATTTTCCGATGATATTGAGATGCAAACACTAGTAAGGTCAAGGTAGGAGTGATTGATATTTATGTTTTCGAAATTATAGAGGTATTGGGCATGGATTACGTATGTAGATAATAATTTAAATGTGTACCACATGCCTAATTGTGGTACATACTGTATACAATAGCTTGTATTCACATGATTGCAAAAAGAACGACTTGGAGTCAGCTTTGATTCTGATGCTGTAGGGTCTATTGTGTAGAGTAACAGAGATGTGTGGATATTCTAGAGAAATCAAGGCTTAGATAGCTATTTTGGCATAATTGACATTAAAATAGGATGTGTTCAGATACCATCTTGGGAAAGATGTAATTTATATTACATGAAGCTGACATGGAATGAAATTATTCTCTAGGTTGGTTGCTAATCATGTTATGTTACAGCCTCAGATGTTCAGAGATATTTATTTTTTCCCAGCAAAGAAGATAAAATTTCTACCACCATCAGCTATAGCTTGCTTGAATTTTTTTGTTTTGGTATAATACTTTATGTTGTTCAAGACCACAAGATATACCTCCATATGCAAGTCTCTCTCAGACAGGGTGTGTTTAGTAATGTATCTCTTTTAATATGTTTGCTGTTTGCAAAGTCACAACTTGGGATGGGGGGCATTTCCAAATGACTTGATTTAAACTGCCAATTAATTTAATTGGCTTTCTTTCATGGATATACAAAAAGAGCACAGATTCACACAAGTATACACATCATGTATTTACTTATTCACATGTGTAAAATCACATACAATCCTGTCATTTTTGGCAACATTTGGTAACACCTAGACATCTCTCTCTCTCTCTCTCTCTCTCTCTCTCTCTTTTTGCTTCTGTCTCTGTTTCTCTCTCTTATATGAAATCCCCAGCTTATTTACTTTGTAAAGATGTGTAGTGTTTTATGCTTATGTACTGTAGTTGCTGTCAACATTAAAATGTTAATGTTTTCATGTTTCTTGTGCACAGATCAAATTGTATTTTTTCAGTTCAGGGAGAGAAAATAAATTTACGTGTCTAGTGTCTAGGACTGTTTTGTGTATATCATTTATCTCAAATTTGAGTGAAAATAAAGATGCCATTCTATAGTTGGTTGCCTTTGACAATGTTGCAGACAAAACATCCTTTCCCCTACCTCACTGCTTGTGTGTTGTGATTTATTAGCAAATAACTGTAAATATGTTGCTTTAGCTAAGAACACATGGGAGCGAAAATTCCAATCTTGACCTTTTAGTCCAGCAAAGAAGTTTTGGAAATTGTGAGGAAATGGTGTCAAAAATTAAAAAATTTTCTGTGTAGAATTTGAACTGTTAAAATAAAATTTCACTTGCCCACTGATGATTATTAGTTCTCTTAGACAGTTGACTTTGGGAATTGTCATCTCTGCAACATTTTGATAATAAAGGAACCTCAGTTTGTCAGTGCATCTGCTTCAAATGAGACATGTTTAAGAGAACCACATTTTACTCTTGAATAGATCACACATATATTTTAAAATAATGCTTGCTTGTTTATATAGTTTTGGGTGAAAATATACATGTTTTGTGAAAATATATGAGTACAGATTTGCGTGGCTTTGGCAATAGTAAATGTATTCTTACATATACCATTCTCTCTCACACAAAAGGAAATTCATTGTTTTTTCCATTTGAAGAGAATAAAATTGCTAGTTTTTGATATTTTATTGTCATGATGATGGCCATGTATGCACCCAGTCATTTAACCCAGACTGTAACCCTTATCTTTTATTATTCATTTTTTCCTCTATTGTTCTTGCAGTTAAGTTGAATTTGTTTTTGTTTTTTTGTTTTTTAAATTTTTGGTTAATTAAAAATATTATAGTTGACATTCCACTCACATGTAGATAGAATTCAGTCTTCTCTCTCTCTCTCTCTCTCTCTCTCTCTCTCTCTCTCTCTCTCTCTCTCTCTCTCTCTCTCTCTCTCTCTCTCTCTCTCTCATATGCATGTAATTAATACACGAAGACATTCATTACAAAGGATACTTAATTATGTAATTAACCACATTTTCATTAAAGTTTGGTTACTCTGCATTCAAGCATTTCTATGTCCTGCTAGCATGGGCTTCATTAGCTTTATATGTAAAGATTTTTTTTACTGACTATTTTGCCAAATATATTACATTTGAACAGTCAAGAGCTGCTTTTAAAATTCAGAATTTTTGTTTGATAAAGAAATTACCTGTGGAGCTTGCATTCATGTTGATGAATTATCAGGTAAGTTATAAGTTACTGAAGCTGAATGTCTTCTCTTGTATCATAGAAACTTCTTTGTAAATGGCAGTATGTAATAAAATGAAACAATTTGGTAATACTTTGTATTTATTTTGCAGTATTTGTCCTTTTTTAGAACATGTCAGCATCTTTAGATTTAATATGAAAACATTTTTTTTTTCCTAGAATGCTCACAGCCACCAAGTACAGGGGCCAGGGAATTTGGAGAATTTTTAGAAATCAGAGAATTGATTGAAAATATTAGAAAGCTTCAAACAGGTAAAATGTCTTTAGTGTACTTACAGCAAGTATTAGACTTTCACTTTCCTAGATTTTTTGGACACATGATTATTGTATAAAGAGCAAATTTACTTTGAAGGACATCATCATATAAAAGCATACTTGCCTTTAATAACGTTTTGAAATCCCGAATAAATTCTCCATGTAATTGGTCATTATATAAAGCACACTTGTCTAACACAGACAGAGCTCGCAATTTTGTCCAAAATGCTTGTTTATCCTTTTACTCAATTGGCTGTGAATAATATTGCAATTTGGATATCATTTACTTTTGTATCTCATCAAAGTTGCACTGCAAATTACTGTACTTCAGTTTTGGCAGACCCATTGGAGAAAATAATAGCAAGAACAAATTTGCTTTGAGTCTTATTGCTTACCATGAAAGCAATTGTTAAATTGTTTCCATATAAATTTATTTTTTGTATCTTTAGATCAATGTCTACCACCAACAAGAAGACCTGAAGCTTTCCCTGCTTTCATTTCCTGGTTGCAAGGCCATAGCGTTGACACAGAGAAAATCAGGCTACATGAGTTTGAGGGTTATGGATATGGTTTGCAAGCCACTGCTGTGTTAAAGGTGTAGTATAACAGTTAACTTTGACTTGTTCAGTATTATGATATTTCTTTTGACTTTCATGAGAGGATAAGTATAATTGTGTCTACATATTTTATATTTATACCTTCAATGAAAAGTTTGTGTAATCTTGCATGATTACTTTAGATGGTGCCCCTTGAATGAAGTTAATGTGTGCCTTATATTAGGGAATGACCTCTCATGTTGGGTGATGAAATAATAAAAATACACTATTATGGTGTTGTAAAAGGTAACCTGTAACCAAATAGTGGCCTCAAGAGTGGGACCAAGAGAGCTGCTGTATTGCCCACTGCATTAGCATTAGCATCTGCACATGTAGAAGCATATACATATGTATAGCCTCTCTGCTTCTTATCAGTTCTTTCTTCCTTGGTCTTAAGCAGCAGTTTGGAGTAGATCTTATGGCACCTGCCTCCAGGGAGGGTGCAAAAGGGCTTAGCTTTGTACATTAGTTGTAAATTTTTGGTTAAGTTTATGAATTTGGGTCAGGTTTTTGATACCCAGTGTAAATGTTGTTATACACCACTCCCTCCATAACTCTCGAACCCGCTTATAATGCAGGGTTGGGCGTGGATCCCAATTTTTAAACCAGAAAATACCCAAAAATTGATCCCAGTTGGTTGGACTTTAAGAAAATCATGATCGAATTTGGTAATGGAAACTTGATATATTGCTCGTTTTATTGTCAAAAATGGTAGATAGGACCTGGAAATTTAATCAACATTATGAAATATCGACTTTTAATAAGAAGTCATAGTTTCTTACATTTTCTTTTCAGACGACATTCTTAGTAAACCGCAATTAACAATATTCAAGGATATTTCGATCAATGAAAATGTCACTTATGCCAAGTGGAGGCAGTACTTTAATAAATAAATACCAATTAAATGAATTTTTTTATCAATTGAAATTTGTGTTCTAGTTCTATCTTTTTGTTCCTTTTAAGTGTAATCATCATAAATGCAATGTGTCCTCTTGTAATTAAACGTAAAATGTGTCAATCTACTGTAACAGCTATGTCCTCGAGCGTTTCGCTGAGAACCTAATTAAGTGCCCACTGTGTTTTGAAATCGGACTAGCGGAAGCATTTGTTATATTGTTGTACTAAATAAAAAGAGGGCCTCCTTTTCTGTTATCATGGTAGTTATGTCTTTTGAATCAAATAAAGCAGGTGGAACTGAAAAAAGTCAAAAGGCATACAAATCCTACATGCTTAAGAACCAGCGGCACTGGTCGTATGTCGGGTAACTCATTTCAGTTGATCAATCAAACACTGATACGTTTTTATTGTGTACATATCTAATTAAATTACCTTAAATTAACCTACTCAGTCATAAATGTGATTAATTTAAAGACAGCAAGGCAACCAAGCGAAATGAGTACTTCGTAAAATAAAGAGCTTTTTTTACAGATATGGACTGTTGTGGGAAAAATGAGTTTCAGAGAATTCTTGAATTTGCACGTAGAGATATCCTCAAGTGCTATAAGAAGTTTCACTGTTACTTTTGCAATGAAATCATGGCATGAATATTTTACTAATTGAAAAATACAAAAATTAAGTTTCGATGTAGACAGTTGTCTCAGGAAATAAATGTTATGTGATTTTGATAAAAAGGAATCTTGTTTGGTAGTGTATCAACAGTTAGTCTGGTTCCCTGCACCGTAGACTCATAGTGTCATGAAATACTGTTAAACCTCACTCCGGGAACCATACTAGTCAACAAAACAAAATGCCGTGATGTAATACACGAATGTTTTCGCATACCGTGTTTGGTTGTTGAAACCAGATGTAATCATGTTATCGATCTTTCAGATGTTGGACATTTTGAAAATAAATGTGATATGTAGATAATAGCGAACAACTTCATCAGAAAAAGTGCTTTATTGACAATTTTTCTCGACTCGATTATAAAACGAGGATTCAACCATTAAACAGCCCAGTTCCCCCTCCCCCTCCCCCCCTTCATCTTGATTGGATTTGGTTAGCTATTTTCTAATTAGGACTATGTTAGTTTTGGCATCTGTGACCTATATTTCATGCTTTAGTGACTTCATTGAAATTTATGCTTTAAGTTCATTTATTGGGTGCTGTTGTTTCTTAAATCATGTAACTCAATAATTGAATGTATCTCTGTTAGTATCATACCCTTGCAACCAAAGAAGGTCACTGTGATGTACACATTATGCTTTACTAGCGTAAGTAATATTTTTTACATTTAGCTCATGACCATATAATATTTTTCTATATGAAATAAGTTAACATTAGGATTCCTCTGATAGCCTTCAATATAGCCGTCCCAGAAAGACAAGAAAAAATATCTTTCCAAACACACACACACACATATGCATGTATGCACCCCCCATCCCAGCCCCTACACCTGTCAGTTTTAACTGGAATATTTGTTTTCCATTTCTTAGGAAGGGGACGTGTTTCTAGCTGTTCCTAGAAAAACAATGATGACGGTAGCTTCAGCACAGTCCACAGTGTTAAGTAAGCTTTCTCATTATTTTTTTATATTGCCAGAGAGGACATGAAAAATTTAATTTATTTTGCCAACAGTATAAACTTCGAAAATTTTCCTTAGTTTTAAAATTTTATTGATATGATTCTCACCAGAATCACACACAGTTCATTTGATTCTTTGAGTTTGTCTTTTGCAGTTAAGTAATTCCTGATTTACACTACATTTATATGGAGAAAATATAATATATTGGATTGGATGTTGTATACAAATATCTTCCTATGAATTTTTTCCCTCCAAATTTATGTTGCTTCTAATTGATATGGTTCACATCTATTAATTTGAAGACAGATTGTATATTTGTGGTATTACATTTGCTACCTTCATGCATCTTACAACAATATGCAAGGGTGCAAGATAGCAAGGGAGATTAAAGTTTGAGTTAGGAGTAAGACTCATGTGCTTGCAACTTTCCACAGTTTATAAGAAGTATAATCTTCATTTTCCTTCACACATATTCATCTAATGCAGGGACGGGCAACATACGGCCCGCGGGCCTGACCCGGCCCGCGACGGGATTTTGACTGGCTCGTGGTCACATCCGGCCGCAATCTCCTACTACTTTCTTACTGCGTCGCAGTAACAGTGACTGTTAGTTATTCTTTTAGTAATCCGGCCCACCAAGAACTTCATTTTCCCATATCCGGCCCGCCGACTAGAGAAGTTGCCCACCACTGATCTAATGGATATTAATGTTAATGGATATTTAGTCTTAAACAGTAAATCAAAATCAATAAATTGATAACAGACTTTTAATATAATTCCAGCTGACATGCATTACTTACAGCAGTCTTCAGTCGTTAGACACAAGACAAAGCAGTTTCTAGTTGTTAGATACAAGACTAAGCAATCTCTAGTCATTAGATGCAAGAATGAGCAGTCTTTAGTAATTAAATGCAAGACTTAAGTAGTCCCTAGTCATTAGACATAAAATTAATCAGTCTCCAAAATTAATTAGTCTCTAACCATTAGACCCAAGACAAAGTAGTCTTTAGTCATGAGACATGACACTAAGCAGTTTTCAGTTGTTAGATGCAAGACAGAGTGGTCTCTAGTCATAGACACAAGACTAAGCAGTTTTTTAGTCATTAGACACAAGGCTAAGCATTATTTAGTCATTAGACACAAGACTACACATTATTTAGTCATTAGAGATGTGTCAGAGAATCCTTTAATCATTAGATACAAGACTAGCAGTATCTAGTTATTAAACACAAGACCGAGCAGTCTTACATTGAAACAGTCTTTTGTCAGTGTCAGTGTCAAGAGTTATATGTCATTATGTTCATTTTCTTTTTCCTTTTTCCCCATTAATATAAAAAAATAAGACATTTTAGCAAATATAATGTGTAAATATTGAAAATTAGGTATAGCTGGAATTTTGAGATACTGTCTCACCATGTCAACATCAAATTCTTTATTTTTGTTGGAGTCTTTTTAAAAAGAGATCCATAGAGCTTATTTTGCTATTCGTAAGTTTGCAAGCTACCCAGATACAGATTAACTAAGGAGCTGTGAATGAGAAAAAAACAAAGCCTACTGATTTAAATATGTTGCCAGTCAAAATTATGACATTTTGTTATAGCTTCCAGTGCTTGAAATTAATTCTAAACATTGTGCTTTTTATGATTATCCATTAATTTGCCATATCTAAGACAATGTTTATCATCTTTAATTAATTCTCCACTCAGTTGATTTCTGATCTTTAATGTCTTAAGCAACAAATTATTAGGGTTTGACGACCTAACATTTTAAATGGCCACCAAATTTTCAACTAGGTAAACCTGTTGCTACTAATGTTTTATGAGTGCTTGGAGCACTGCCTGTGTGTTTATGTGTTAAGAATCTACGAAGGGGCCAATGCCTTTTCATCAACATGTGGTTTTGCCTTTTCATGCCCAGTTAGTACATGCATAATTATGGTATGTAGATCTCAGTTGTTTCTGAGTTATGATCCAGAGTCTACATCCCACCCTTTTGGGGATGGATCAGAATTCTAAGACTGATGTGCACATCCACAGACCACCCTAAGATGCATCCTGAACTTTAAGTCTCATTCTTATATGGTATAGCTGCAATTGCACAAAAATTCAATCTCCTGCAATTACTACACATTTTATAGAACTAATTAATTAATTATAATATGCCAAAGTATCCCATCCTTAAAGGTCTACCTCCAGGGAAGGATCAAATTCTGAAAGCATTGTACACATCATTATTACCGTCCCCATTAAGTCTCCAGAACAGGAGTTCTTTCACAACATTAAATACTCATTCTCATCCAAACAGGCAGGATAACATAGTTCCTGTATTTTACAAAGAAATGCATGCAGATAATATGGCATATGCTCCCAAAATTTACCCCAAAATTAAGCATTGGATGACTTAAAGACAATTAACAGCCATGTATTTGCTTTCAAATTGTCAGAGTAAGGATTGTTAGGTATTCCAAAGAGATCTCATTTCATGGAATGGGTTATATATGCAGTGTGCATAATGAGTTAAAATCTTGAGACAAAATTTACTTTTAATAACAGCAGTTTGCAACCATTGAGAGAGAGAAAGATTAAACTATTGGAAGCACACCTATAACATGAAAAGTTAGTTTCTGTATTCAGTGCATAAACAATGTTTGGGATGGAGAGAGTGAGAGAAACAAAGATTAAGTGGGGATTTTTGGGAATAAACTTGATGTCTGTTAAACATGAGTATGAAATTACATGTATCACATAACTTCAATAATTTATGTTATGCAGTATCATTGTCTTTTAATGTTGCTTGATGTTGTGCCACAGTGTGACAAGGTCATTGTCACATGATTGTGCTAAATGTTGTCAAATTGTGACATGGTCATTGTCATATGATGCTGTTCGATGTTGTGTCACATTGTGACAGGGTCATTGTCATGTAATGCATGATGTTGTGTCACAATATGACATGGTCATTTTCATGTTGATTCTGGTAGATGTTTTGTCAGTGCCATTATTATGTGGTGCTGCTGGATATTATGTCACAGTATGATGGTGTCAGTGTTGTGGTTTGCTGCAAGATCTTACGTTAACATGTGATTGTGTCCTTATTTTGTGATGCTGCTGGATGTTGTATCACAGTGTGACACATGCTGTTCACAAAATGACCTTATGATGCTAATTGAACATAATTATTGTATGATACTTTGTTTTCTTTTGTATGCAGATCTTGTGACTCAAAAAGTGCTGTTTATGAAATCTGTTATTTCAGGTCAGCTGATATTAGAAGACAAGATTCTGCAGGTGATGCCCAGTGTTGTCTTGGCCTTACATCTACTGTGTGAGAGGCGAACACAGGATTCACCATGGAAGCCTTACATAGATATCCTTTATGTTCTTTTTCACCAAATTGACATCTGTCATTTTACCTTTCATTAGAGTATCCACCTGTTCCATCTGAGATATGTATAGTGGCTTGAATGCAGTATGCATAATTCATATGATGAAGATTTGTTTTCTAGGAGCAAGCAAAGTGTGTGCAGCAGCACAGTAATAGCTGTTTTTGTACAAATCTAGGCCTTTTATCAATATTTTAATGAAAGGTTACACTACCAGTCTACTTTTGTTGACCTAGAAACTAATTTATACACCCTTGTTTGCCTTTAAATTTAACAACATCAGTTTTCATTCTTTTGACAGCAGTGATTATAGTATTTCTATCAGACAGTTATCACTGGAATTTAACATAAGGATTAGCCTGTTGGTTTAGTACCAGTATTCAAATAAATGAATTTATTTATATAAGTAGAATAAGTTGATAATGTTAAAATTTCATCATGTGGTTGGATATTGGCAGGAAATATTGCCAACCTAAATTGGATTATTGTCAACTTACTCACCAGGTATATGCAGTCCTGCTGAAAATTAAGGCCCAGGCTTTGATTCCAGTGCTTCTGTAACATGTTGCCATCACAGTCCAGACTTTGATTCCAGCCCTTCTTTATCATATTGCCATCAAAGTACAGGCTTTGATTCTAATACTTCTTTAACTTGTTGCATTAAAGTCTAGGCTTTGATTCCAATGCTTCTTTTAACCTCTTGCCATCAGTGTCTAGGTTTTGATTCCAGTGCTTCTTTAACATATTGCCATGGGAGTCCACAGGTGTTGCTATACGTAAATATGGAGACCTTAAATCCATTGCAAATGTCAAGTATGTAGATGTTACATTGATAATATGACCTTAACAGATGGAACATACTTTACCAGAAGAGTACTCCACACCCTTGTATTTCACAGTAGAGGATCTGGATTATTTAAAGGGATCACCTGCATTAAGTAAGTGCTTTTCATTACCCTGAAATATTAATGTATAGTTACTTTTTTTTCAAAAATAATTGTGTAATTTTTTCTAATCAACTCTGTTTTGTCTTTGTTAGTGGGGAAGCAAAACTTGAAAGTAAATTTTCTAGTGTCACTTTTCCCATTGTCAACAGATTGTTACAGTTTTGATTAAACTTTTTCATTTGCATATATGTCCTGAACTCCATGATAAATTTTTATTATACTAGCATGAATCATTGTGAAGATAAAATGATTGATTCTTTGTCATCCACTTGCTGAACCCTTTTACCTTGATGATAAGGTTTCAGTCATAGAAACTTTTAAGTTAAAGTTTTTTCATTCCCTTCTATGCTGAAACATTTCAGACCAAAAGCCAGAAAGACTAGGAACTAGCTTTGGTTTGTAGGGCTTTTGATGTACTGAAGTTCTTAAATTTCACCTAATAGTACATCTTTATGTTTTATTAAATATGATCTTTTCTGTTGATATTTATAAGTGTTTACACTAATTTTGTTTTATCACATACATTTGTGTTTTTTTTTGTAAATTTACATGATTTTATAAGATGTTACTGTGTCTGAAAGAAAAATAATGGTTTCTGCAGACCTGGACTGAATTTTGTGGATATTTTGTACTTTGGGTAAGGAAAAGGCTTTTGATTTGGGGTCAAAAGGTCAAAGTCTCTGACAGAAAGGAGAAGAATGGTTGCCTGACAATAACATTAGTTCAAATCACAGACCTGGACTAAACTTTAAAAATAGTTTGCACTTAGGATAAAGAAAAGCATATTGAATTTGGGTCAAAAGGTCAAAGGTCAGGGTCACTGACTGAAAGAAGAAAAATGGTTTTAGCTCAGATGTTTCAGTTCTCTACAATGTACACTGAGTGAAAAAGAGGCCTATTGATTTTTGGATGAAAACATCAAAAGTCAAACTCTTGAAAGAACTAAAATGACTTTTGACATAATAATATTTGTTCAAGATCACATACATCAAGTAAAGTTTGTGGAGGTTTTGTACATAGGATATGGAAGAGGCCAACTGATTTTTGGGCCAAAAGGTGAAGAGCGTCATGATTGAAAAGAAAAATGGGTTTTGCAGATTAACTTTTGTTCAAGAGTAAGTTTCTTTGTCAAACACTGTGAATGGCTTGCATTTAGGGTAATAAAGATAGCTTTATATTTTAGGTGTAAAGAGGTCAGAGCTCATGATCATAAAGAGTATAATAAGAAAATAATGTTTTTTCTCAGTAACACCTTGTCCAAAGGTCCAGGTCACTAAAACCCATTGGTAAAAAATTCCAGTGTTAATCATGCCATATGAGTGCCTAGATAGGGCACTTTTAAATACAGTGCAGGTATATAATGTACTATTTATGGTGCACTCTTTTCAAATGGTTTTATTTCCTAAGCCCATCGATGCATTTTCTTCAAACTTGGGATAAATCATGATGACACTAACAAAGATCATTCTGTAATGTGTGTTTGCCTCTTTGACCCTGCAGTCAAGGTAACAGCCACAGAAAATATTTTATTATGATTTTCCTTCATGTTTTTTCATTTGCTTATATTTTCTAACCCAGTGATTAATTTTCCTATCAAAATATGGGCACACCCTGCCAAGCCCTCCCTACAATTAAATCCCTGGAAGCACACATGTCTGTGCCAGTAGTAACTGATGATTGACTGGTTTTGGCACCAGTCCCTCTATCCATTGTGAGACCACTCGCATCAGACTTCCACCTTGGCAAGCAAAGGACTTTTTATCACTTGTGCTCTTAAAACAAGTGAATCCTTTTTTTCAGCTTGGAGAATTGGATTTATGAGGTAATGGATATACCCCCCGGCATTATGATCAATATTATTGAAGAAATATTTTTTTAAAAAAAATTGGTTCACCATTATTACGTTTGAACAAGTTTTTGAAGTTATGACTAAGTTTCCTTTCATTTCTGTTATCTTTCATTTTTCTGCTTAATATGTATTCAGAAACTTTATACATTCTGAATGTTATCTTATGTATTCATATACAGAAACTCTAACATAATTATTGCTCATTTAACATGAAGTTTATGAAAGTGATGGAATAATTTGTATATTGTGTGAGCTTCAGTTGGCAAACCATTGTAATTATGAATTCAGTTTGCATATTTCAGAAGAAATAAGCACAACTGTTAGGTTCATGTGATAGTTTTCTATGATCTTTTTGTTGAATAAAAACCCAGTTAAATATAGAATACATTATTATTAGAATTACATTCAGATGATTTGGATGTTTCACATACCCATGAATCTTATGTGTAGACATATATGACATGATTATGCACAGGTATATGCAAGATAAAACTATTATAATGGTTTATAAATATATTGCTACAGAATTCATGAATTTGATGCATGGGATCTTTTACTTTAGCTTTTGATTCTGAATTTTTTATCCTTTTTTCCAGGTGACTGTATCAGTCAGTACAGAAACATAGCACGTCAGTATGCCTATTTCTATCGCCTACTTCAGAATGAGACACCTGCCACAACCTGTCTACCTATCAAAGACTGTTTCACATATGATGATTACAGGTATATATATATGATCATGACATATAGTTCTGCAGTCCTGTTTCCTGTTGCAAAATAAGAGAACATATTTGATAAATAATCTTCTGAATTCTACTTAAAACTTCTTGCATTAGTTCCCCACCTGTAATCATTTAGTTCTTAATTGACAATCACAAGGAATTTGAAACATTTGCACATTCTAGTGTCTTAAGGTTTAGAATTTTGAAGCCTTTTGGGAAGTATGCTGTTTACACCTTTCCTTGTGATTCACAATCCGATCTTTCATACAACTGTAATTTGTAGTAGAAATTTGTAGGGCACATCCAGGCTGTTGGAATGAGCCATGTTTTTGCATTATTCTCTAATTCTTTTTGCATCCAATAGTTATTAAACCAAAGTTTGCTTCATATTAAGAAGAAAATAATCAAATCTCCTTAAAAAATTTCTTGGTTTGCTGCCCACTAAATCAAAAGTTCCAGTAGTTGGTACTTATTTTTTTTGCCTGCTTTATTATGAGTGAGGTTTGCATGTAATTTATTCAAGTGACAGCAACATTCAAAGATGCTGCCAGGGCATGTAAATTGCACAAAATTTGTATGAATTCATGCTCTTGGAGAGAGTGAATTAATTTAAAGTTGTGAATATAAAAATGTAATCTGTGCAGCATTTTAATTTAACTGTTAACCTGTAAAATACTTGCTGCGACATAAGTCATGCTGCCAGTAGAGGTATCACAGCTTTTGTCATGACATCTGTCTCAGTCAAGTAGACAATTGTTTAAGAAAAGAAGTATGTCTTGTGAGTCTGAACAGGATAGTAAATACCATCCTGTAGGAATAAGAATTTTACCTGCAACTGATCTCATTATTTTCATGCTGTGTTGATTTTATTGAATTTCATGTTACTTCAAACTGTGAATTTCAAGACACACCTTTAACGATAACATATTAGAGATACATCCATGTATTAAAGTAATGATGAAAACAATATTATTACAAATCCATGAAAATTTTATAATCACAAAAATATATTACTTAACAGGATTCAACAGACCTCATCCCTTACACAAATCTCATGCCTGACATACCCTCATCCCTTACACAGATCTCATCCCTGACATACCCTCATCCTTTACACAAATCTCTATTCCCATATGCAAGTCTCATCCCTTACACAGATCTCAACCCTGACACAACCTTATCCTTAGAGCTAATCCTGCAAACAAACCTCTTCCCTTATACAAATCTTATCCATGACACCTCATCCCTGACACAACTTCATTCCTTACACAGACCTTATCCCTGATATAGTCTCATCCCTTACACATACCTCATCCCCATTGTTTAGATTTCTGAAGACCAACAACACACAGGAAAGATTTTGTTATCAGTAATCACTTATTTTGTTCCAAATCATTAAACTTGTTATCTTGTGCCTAGATGGGCAGTGTCAACTGTTATGACAAGACAGAACCAGATTCCAACACCAGATGGCAGCAAGATGACCTTTGCCCTCATTCCACTGTGGGACATGTGCAATCATTGTAATGGGTTGGTAAGTTCCAACTAAAGTAGTAAGATTCTGAACCTGTTTCTGTGTGTGAAATCATTTCATTATTGAATAGAAGGGTATAATAATTAGATAGTCAAGCTATTGCCATACAGTGCTTTTAATTGTCACGTGTCAGCCCTATTGATGTGGGGTATGAGATTCTTTGTTTTTTTATTTGTTTTTTGTTTTTTTGTTTTTTGGCCGCTTCATTTTTTTTGTGAAAAATAGGGAACATAATGTTCATGTCTCAGTCTGGGGTGTAACTTTTGAACCATATGGGATAAATTGAGGAAATTTTGTACATTTATATATCACTAATAAGGAGTGAGCCTAGGAAGATCATACTTGTGACAGAACATGGACATCAAACCATTAGATTTAAAAATTTTGATAAGTAGATTGGCTTCAGACTAGTAGATTTTGTATCAACATAAATTTTAGGTCTTCTGATGGGATTGAAAACAGTGCGTTTTTGTCATAATATGTATTCTGTTCATAATATAATAAAATGTTATGTTTGTAACATAAATCAGATTATGAAGGAAAATGTTACAGTAATAATTAATAAGAGTCAGTGTATTGAAAGGATACAATATATTTATTGCTTCATAACACAACATCGCAGTATTTCCAGTATGATGCACAAGTACTTAAATAGTGGACACCTCACATAATGTATTTATACATGATTCAGTAATAAAAATAATTACAATAAGACCTTTTTAGCAACATTTGTATAAGTTTTAAGTTCATAGAAAGCAATTTGCAGGAGGATTTATTATTTTAAAAATAAGGGCATACAAAATAAATTATAGTGTTTGTGATATTTGGATATTAAGGTCTCTGTCATTGTACATGTGACTTGTAAGCTTGCCCATTCATATTTTGGTCTCACCCACAATATAAAACAATAGAGTCAGTTATTAGATTGACTTTGTTTATCTAAACCACTTGTTTGTCCTCCAAACTCACAACTTTGGTACAACCTCAAACCTTATTCACCAGAACTTAATTTTATACAAACATTTTTCTTGTTCCCAGAGGAGTTTAGGTAAATTAGGGATCTACTGTTAATTATGATATAGGAACTATTCTAGCTGGATGTTTAATATTTAGGCTTACCCAGTAATGCAGTCAACTGAGCTTACGGTACAGCCCTGCATTCAGTATACATCATTTGTCATATATTTTCTGTGTACATTGCTGTTTTCAAATTTTTCTCAAACATTGTTTAGCCAGTTTCAATCAAGCTTGGTGGGAAGATACCTCAATATGTGCTCAACAATAGATATTTTCATGGTGGCTTTAGCAATGGTGTGGCTTGCATAGAGAAAAATGGAAAACCAGTTTTTGACTTTTAATCTAGGATGGCTCAGCCAGCTTTGGTCACACTTGGTATGATCGTTTCTTAGGACATTTCTGATCAGTTAATGTCTGCTGGCTTCCAAGGCACTAGTGTGGCTTCCCATAGGAACCAGCTGGAAAACCTATTTGTAACTTTTCCAAAATGTTTGACCCAATTTTGATTAAACATGATGGAATGTTTCTTAGGACATGCTTTATGAAAATTATTTCTTGAGTGGCTTCCATGGAAAACATTTTTTCAGCTTCGCCCAAACAGCAAAGCCAAGTTTAATCAAACTTGGTAACCAATTATTTTAAGACATGCTCTATCAAAATTGTGTCTCAGTCGGCTGCAATGGCAATGTAGTGGCATCCCTAGCATGGGTATGACTTCCTCAGCAACTGGGTGAAAATCCTATTTTGAACTTCTTCTCTAGAATGGTAGAGCCAATTTTGATCAAAAGTAGGAAAGTTTGTTAGGACATGCTCTTTCAAACTTATTTATGGGGTAGCTTCCAAGCAATAGTTTTGTTTCCAAAGCAACCATATGGAAAGATTATCTTCACCATTTCTTGAATGGCTGATTTGTTTTGATAAAATTTGGTGGGAGTGTTTCTTTGGATATGCTCTAAAAAAAGTTGTTATCCAACATAGCACCCTTAACAGTAGTGTGGTTTCCATAGCAAACATATTGAAAACCTATTTTCAACTTTTTCTTGGTATGAATATTTCTTTGGACATGTGCAACTAAAGTTGTGTCTAGGGTTATTCCCCTAGCATCAGTGTGACTTCCATTGCAACTGTGTGGAAAGCCAAATAATGATACTCATCTCTCATCAGGTATTGTAACTGTTAAATACATATACCACAGAATGACTTTCTTCCAAAAACTGACATTTCATATCAGACCAGGTTTATGACTGTGTGATATGACTAGGTGTGATATGACCAGGTGTGATAGGTAGAGTCCTAGCTTTGAACAGCATTACATTTTTGCAAAAGATGGCAGAATAATGTCTAATCCGTCTAAAGTTATTCAAAGGAAAAAGGCAGTTAAATAATAATTAAATATCACAAATTTCTACCAGTTTGCTAGAAATTATCCTGACATGTGTGTCTTTCAGCCCAAAGCACCCACCTTATTACTACATTTTCCTTGTACATCAATGTTTGACGGATGAGTGATACCAGGTCCACACTGACCTCTTGTTTAGCTTGTTTCTACTATTTTCAGATCACAACTGACTTCAGCTTGGAAAAAGATTGTAGTGAATGCTTTGCACTGAGAGATTTCCAGATAGATGAACAGGTAATCACATGTAAATTGTTTACTGTAATGTTCCTAGTTTCCCAGATTTTTACATGTAATTCGTTTGCCATGGATTAGGACTATTGAATGTAATCATTGTTTTTCAATACTACTTACATTTCTTGGGTACTTAAAGTAAATATATTTATTTGCATTAGCACAGGAATATCTCTTTTTCCAGGGATGAGTTTCTTTCTGATGTTGTTGTCAGTTAATGACATTTTTCAGTATATGATAGGCTATACATGGCAGACAGTGTATCTGGAGGGGTAGAACCTGGGGAAGACCTGGGAAGAACCACTGACCCACTGGGAACTACTGGCAAGCTTTATCACATACCCGCTTTGACTGAGCCTGAGACTTGAACCCATGCAGAAAGAGGTGAGATGTCAGTGATTTGTGAAGGCAAGTGCCTAAGGCAACATCGCCATCTGGGTCTACTTTCCTTTCTGAAAACGTTATTTAACATCTGAATCACTTTTTTCTGTACACTTGTTCACAAAGGGATGTCCATGTAAGCATTCACTACATGTGAGGTTTACTATGAAATAACATCAAAAATATGTGAATTTAGGTTTCAAGCTGTTGCTAAGGCTTGGTACATATTAGAGTTTGCATTTAGATTGTTAAAAATTTATACTTTTTTAATGTGAACCTTTCATGTTTGGTATCAAGCTAACCTTCTCCATTTGATTCTAGGTGCCATGGTGTCTGTAATTTGCATGCTGAACTCGTTGTCAGTGGGTTATGGGATGGAATCCTGTTTAGACCATCTCAGTTTGGATTTTGTGATGTCTTTTTGAAAGACACGTTACTCCAGTTGCCTTGGCACTAAATAGTCTTTCATGTGCTAATGTGCAATCAGTCTGATCCAGTTTCTCTGACTCTTTATTGAAACTGAAATTGAACTTTGTGGATCCATGAAAAGAACATCACTCAGGTGTCAAAAGTGGATCACATGGACCTGTTTGCATGCTGCAGCAACCATGTAGATTATCAAAGCAAGTTGAATGTAGCATACTTTAGAATTCTAATTCCATTTTTTCCTTCTACATTTGGTGTATGCCTATCTTATATCATGGCTTTGTCCATCCATAAACATTTGCTTCTGCTGTGCATAACGTTTTAATTGTGGGAGGAATTTTCATAAAAACAAATTGTCTAAGTTTTATTATCATGACTACATGGCATGTTGTGTGTCATAGCCAGGCTCCTGCCACAAGGACAAGGCCACTGCAATACAAATTATAATTCTGCGACTTGTATCTTTCTTTGGAGTATAACTTTTGAATGACTTAAGCTGTTTTAATGAAGCTTTAGCCATATATATATATATATATATATATATATATATATATATATACACACACACACACACACACACACACTGTGTCACATACCATACATAGCCATGACCCATGCCTTAGGGTCAAGGTGGCAGCAAGGGTCAGTGTAATTCTGTGACTTGTATCAATTTTCACAATAAAACTTTGAAACACTGGAGATATTGAAACTTTAACCAATTATATCACATGTATAGGTGGTGTGTTGTTTACCATAGGAATGCCCACTGCCTCAAATTGAAGGTGACAGCAAGGGACAGTGTAGGTCAGTCTTGTGTCCTTATCAGTACTGTAATTTGAACCACTGAATCATAACTAGACTATATGTCACATACCATAGCCACACACGCTGACTCATTGTCAAGGTGACAGCCAGGGATAATAAAAATAAGTGTCCTATCCATGTATAGGCATATATTTAAGCCCAATCAAGATATTTGTATGAAACTGAAGCTTTTTTCCTATCTGAGAGTGTCTTACATTGTCACAGTTATACCCCTTGTTCTCAAGGTCAAGGCCACAAGGGATACTGGAAATCATTGGATAGTTTCCTTATCCTAGTTTTCACTTTCTAACTCCTAAAGCTGCTCTGATGAAACTGTACACAGGTCCACACCTTATCAAACAGTAATCAGGTCCCTATTTCAGTGATCAAGGACATTACAAAGGTCCATGCATTATCACATAGTAGTCAGGTCTCTATTTCAGTGATCAAGGACATTACACAGGTCCAAACCTTATCACACAGTTTTCAGGTCCTTATTTCAGTTATCAAGGACATTACATAGGTCCACACCATATCACACAGTAGTCAGGTCTCTATTTCTGTGGTCAAGGACATTAGTAGAGAAAAGGTCATCAGACAGGCATATCATGTGCTGTTTGTAGTGCTTTTGTTTAAAAATATTTTTTTTCTTCAGATATTTATATTCTATGGTGCAAGATCAAATGCAGAACTCCTTGTGCATAATGGTTTTGTGTATCCAGAAAATGAACATGACAGAATAGCCATTAAACTAGGTAAGTTGCTAAGGGAAGTGACACTGTTGCAAGTGGAGCCTCCCTGGGCATATTTTGATAGAGCATGTCCAAAGAAATATTCCTACATATAGACAAGAGACTCATTTTATGACTGATAATAAAAATTGAGTAAAAACATTTTTTAGTCACATTTAAGGATTAAGGCAAGTCCTGCATTTACAGCTGTATATGTACCTTTTCCTTTTCCTAAACATAGCCATTTTTGTTTCAGAATCTTTAATGAACTGGTGAAAATTTTGTTTATCATGATATGCACCTTTTTCATTTTCAAAAATGCATTTGAAATGAGAGGACAGAAATACTCATGCTCAGAGCTCACATAATCCCTTGTTCAAGCTTCAGAATACTTGAAAATTGTACAGGCTAATTTTATGTGGATTGATGTCATGAGAAATATTTTATTGATATATTCATTGATATGGAATTAGAAATATGCACATCTTGAAGTATAGGATAACCTAGAAATATGCTTTATAGCATCAAAAATGAAAAGCATGGTTGGTCTTCATTTCATGCACTTTTATAACAGGTTTAAAGTTAGGGATTGAGGAGCTGCATAAACTATTTTTAATACATCCACATTTGAGCAGTTTGTAAGGATATTATTTGATCAAGTATTTATTTTATTGTTTGGCTTCAATATCTTAATTATGATTTCATGTCATAAGTTAATACCAGTCCATATAGGCAAGTAAGCTAGGCTGACTTACATAAATCCTGCTTTTCTTTACCAGCATCACCAATTTTCTTAAAAGAATGCATTTTTTTCTGCATACATTGAATCATGAAATAAAACATGAAAGTGTATTATACTTTTGATACTTTCATTATGAATTATAGTTTCTCTTATTAGGTATTAGTAAAGAGGATCCTCTGTTTTCATTGAAATCTGAAGTTCTCAAAACATGTGGACTCTCAACGTAAGTGTTTGCTTTTTTTGTCCACTTAGCAGTAAGGCTAAAGTGAGCTTACGGTATTGCCTCACATCTGTTGCCCATCCATTAAGATTTGCTTGTTTCTGCTCTGGAAGTCATGCTTTTGATCCAATTTTGATCAAACTTGAAATATAGTTTTGTGTCATTATGATCCCAGATGAGTTCAGATAAGTGCCAGAGCTATGATACTAATGAGCTGTTCTTGTATCTGATGGCACTGGTTGTTCCAACTTGGAATATTTCTTCTATCAAGATCTCACATGACTTTGATAATTAGTGAGGTCCATTCATGGTAATTAGGTGATCTTGCATCCAATAGGCTGAGCTTATCATCTTAGAAACCTTATTTTTGTATCTGATTTTGATCAAACTTAGAATATGTGCTTATTAAAACCTCGTGAGTTTGATAATGAGAGAAATCTGCTCATATTAATAATGTAATCTTGCATCAGATTGACTGAGCTTGTTGCCACTCTGGAAGCCATAATTCTGATCCAGTTGTAATCTGACATTGGAATGTGGCTTTGTGTCCTAAAAATCTTGGTGAGTTCACTAATGATTTGCACAATATGACTTCTTGTCATGGAAAATGATAATATCTTTGAAAGCAGATTTTAAGAACAGTTATTGAAGAAAAAGCAATATTATTATCTGATTTAAATGAGCTCATTATTGCATTTTTCCTTTTATGTCATAGAAAAGATGTTCTTTTTATTGTTTTATGCCTTTTATGCCCTGTGTGTGTGTGGGTGTTGGTGTGGGTGGGTGGTTTAATGGCATGTTAGCACAATACTGGTTGCACATTGCAGATTAAAATTTGAGTTCTAAAACTGTAGAAAAATAAAATTTAAAAAATAAAAATAATTTAGTTGGAAAATTAATCTTTATTTGTTGTCAAGATCATATTAGTCTTTAGTCTGAATTTATTTTCTGCATGATAATTATTAGGACTTGTGTATATTCATGAGGTGGTTTAGCATCCAAGTGGCTGAGTTATTTTTACCACTAAAGAGACTATTTTTAACAGCAGTTTGATCAAACCTGGTAAATGGGCATATCATCAAACTTTCTTGTTGAATATGATCATGGGGAGATCCATGCATATTAATGATATGACCTTGCATTTAATTGGTTGAGTTTGTCAACACTGGTAATTATATTTTTGATCAGCTTTTGTTAAATAGTTTTATATTAACAAGATGTTGGACGAATTTGATCATGAGCAAGATCTATACTTATTAATGAGGTAATCTTGTATCTGATTGGCTGAGCTTGTTACCAATCTGGAGACCAGTTTTTACCATGCATGGTTCTCACTGATTATCACCTTCCTTCCATAGGGTCCTATGTTTAAGTGTGCGGCCCCTTTACAGTTTCATTGTACTTCTTAAACACTTTTTACATTTGTCCATGATGCACAATGAGTATTTATAAACAAGTTTTCTGAAAAACTTATATGTTTTTAACTTTGTGTTTTGCAAGTGACTGTCATTTTTTAGGTCTTAACTTTCGATAGCACTATCACATCACTTCACCATCCAACTGGTATTATCATTGTTAGCTGTTCTGTGAAAGTATGCATGATTTGAGATATTCTACATTTCACACTTACTGACATGTTAATAAGTCATTGGTTCTGGGGTGTTGATATTTGTGTCTTATGGAGACATTCTTCCTTTTGTCTTTCCTTATGTGGAGATATCAATTCCTGAGTTCTTACCCTTTTCTAATAGCATCACTTACTGAGGATGATAGGGGCCAGTGGCAGTCCTGTTGATTTTAAAACATAGTTATGATAATTGTCAATAGATTTCACAACAAGGTATACCAAAGGACTTAAAACACCTTAAAAAGGGATTATAAGGTTCCAAAAAGTTCAAAGGCCAGATGGGAGGGAGATGAAAATGCTGTTTTCTTTTCAAGGCAAGACAGTATTCCTGAACAAAAACATAATTTTTCAAATTGCCAATTGAGTAGAAGAATAAATGAACAAATAAACAAATGAATTAATGATTGATCCTCTTTTCACTTTAAAATCCATTGAAAACCAGCCTTTGTATACCTTTCCTCTCAGGTGTGCATTTGTGTATGTGTAGGAAATAATCATGAGGCCCCAAAGAATATGTGTGTTTCCAGTCAGCTAACCATCCTGTTTTTCATTGTTGACCCTAGCACTTCCCCCATTTAAATTTTTTTAAATTAAACAAAAGTCAACAAATAAAATTTCCCCAAAATTGATTTGTGCATCTAATTGAGCCAGTTTAGCCAAGTTCTTACCTACCCTAATTTTAAAACCAGTACAATAGGAAACACACAATTTTTGGGTGGACAGACATAGTGCCATTATTATTATTATTATTATTATTATTATTATCCTATTAATCTGCTATATTATTATTAGCCTGTTAATCTATTAAAATATCTGAGATGACAATACTGATCCATTTCTGGTAAAAATCAACATATTGTAGCCTGTTTATGGAATAACTTATTTTAGATTCATATTTCTTTTTCTCAGATATTTGATATCTGCGGAAAACATTTATTGTTGTGACAGAAATTCCACACCCAATTTTTATAGTATACTTTTTATCAACTGCTTTAAGAAAGCTATAAATTATTCAGTGAATTTGCAATTCTAAAGGCAATGAAAGATATAATGTGGCTTTGCTTTTTTTGTGCTGCAGGTCAAGGACATTTTACCTTCATACAGGTAGCATACCAGTTGACAGTGACCTTCTAATTTTCCTGAGAATCTTCTGCATGGATGAAGGTAACAAAAAATGATTTGATTTTTTTAATAGCTGCCTTCTGATAAACCACTTGCAAATATGTAAAGTATGTAGCTTCTGGACAACCCAGTATATAGTTTACAGTTCAGTAAAGAGTTATATCTTGTTAATTTTAGGTATTGATCATCATTCAATCATTGTTATTAATTATTGAAAGTGGTTTGTTTACAGGTAATACGATTAGGCCATATTTTATACATATGATTGGTTATACACTAGCAATAATTCTGCCAGTTTTCAGGACACAAGACTCTATCTTTTCAGGGAATTAGTTTCTTTTTTAAATGCATTACCTGAAGATTATATGTTTGGAGAACATCCATCCATCCTTCCCAAGCAAAGAAGATGGGAACCACATATTTTGGCTTGTTTAACAATAAACATCAGCTGGTCAAGACAGAAGTGAGATGAGATTGGTTTGGTACCAAATTCCTCTATTCATCAGATACAACTTCAGTTCATGCCTGGTCAGTACATTGTCTTAAGAAGCCTTGCAAATATCTTGTGCCCCTTCACAAGTTTGAACTACCCACATTGGTTGGTTGGTTGGTATGGATTTAAAACCATTTTGTTTTACCATTTGACCACCTGGGGTCCCTTCTTCTTTGGAGTTTTCTTATCACAGGGAAGTATTCTCCATACATTTGCTTTATGAATTGCACTCTATACTTACTGTAGACAAAGTATCTTGAACTAGAGTTGTCTATTTCATGGAACAGTAAGCTAATCAGCTCCATGTTAATTAGCAGTGTCAATGGTCAGTAGTAGATGTACTTAAATATGTCTCAGTAAGTACTTGACCATTATTATATTTTATTCAAAGTTAGTGATCATTAATTCTCCGTTTTTAACTCATCTGGCCATAAGACATCTCAGTACTTGACCAGTATTATATTTATTCCAAGTTAATGATCATTAATTCTCAATTTTTAACATGCCTAGCTGTAAGACTTCTCAGTACTTGGCCTTTATTATATTTTATTCCAAGTTAATTATTATTAATTCTTAGTTTTTAACCGATCTGTCTATAAGACAAGTGGGCTTATTATATGGCCCTGTGTTCGCAACATGCATCCATAACAATTGCTATATGGAATTATTATTAAAAACCACCAGACCAGTTTTGTCCAAAATTTGGCACCGAACATCCAGGCATGAATGACATTCATACTGTTGCAGACGATACTGATCCACCATCAAATATGGCCACCATGTATAAAAATAAAAATATAAAAACCTTGAAGCTTCTCCAAAACCTTAGAATAGAATTTGACCAGAATATATATTCATCAGATATGACCACCATCACTAACAACAGAAAAACCTTCATTATTATATGCTCATTTTTATCTCCGTTAACTTTACATTGTCAGAATTGTTCAATATTTTCCGATATTGCACCTTTGCACTGAATTCATGCGGAATGCACACGAATAAAGGAACTACTTTCTGTTGTAAATAAACAATTTTTTTCTGAATGAACTAAAGCAAATGTTTCATGGACTGCCACATATCAGCAGCTTTGGCACATTCCACGTTAACTTTTTTGATACAATGTTTCAGATTTAGGCTAGCTATAGATGCCAGACAAGGTCCTTACAATAACATGCAAGTTATAAGACATAAACTTGTCTTCTTAGGTGGCAATAAAAATGGCAAAAATATACTTACAATTTTACATCCTGAATTTCCTCAAAATGTTCTTTCTTAGTTCTGCAAATCCGAATTACATGAGCCATGTCATGGGTTCTCAAGGTTGATCACACATTTCGAAATTGTACTGTAATTTTGACTACTGAGTATATTCCAAGTGCAGTTACATCCTCCTTACTGCACTCAAAATGAAATAAACATTAAATTCCACAGCGTCTTTTCAATAATTGCAATTAAAAGACTTCATATTTTTCCCACATTATGATTTGAATCATTCAATGACTAAACAGAAACACACATGCCTATGTCAACACACTTCTGCCTCGCAGCTTCAATACGATGTATTTCATGTAGAATTGCCACAGACACTGTAAGTTACTAAATCCAGATCATAATCACGAAATTGCGTAGAATCGACAAAAATACCAAAACGTATTCATTTCAGATCAAATGGAAAAGTTGTTGCAATGCGCAGTCATTCACAATATGACACCAAATTCAATATTAAGTAGACCAAATGCCATTTTCTTTCGAAACTTACGTCTAGCGTGCGACCAACTTCAAATTTATCTGGGTGGAATTGCATGCGCATTAATAATGTTGTTGTGTAATGATGCATTTACGCTTGTGTATTTAGTTTGGAATACGGCATACATTCAGTTACTTTGTTTCTTGTAGGGTTTTTTGTTGATATATTTAAGCCTTAGGTAGAATAAAAAAATGAGCATATAATAAAAAGGTTACTGCATTTGTATGGGAAAATATGAACTCGTTTTGTTGGATGGATAGTATAGCCATCCAAAAAACTCATTCATATTTTCCCATACAAATGCAGTAACCTATAATAATTGCAGAATAGAATTTGACCAAACTTGACAGAAAACATCATGGTATGAAGACCTTTCAGAATTATACAGATACTGCCAGTCTGCCATCAAATATGGCAACTATGATTAAAAATATAAAAAGAGCTCGAAACAACCTCTTTCCAGAATTGCTAAATAGTGTTTGACCATATTTGACAGACAACATTTTGGCATGAACACCTTTCAGATTTTTACAAACTGCCATCAAATATGGCCATTGTTATGAAAAGCTATAAATGACATCTAAAGAAAGATGGCTCAGCAAAATTTGAATTTGACCAAATGTGACTGTAAGTATTCAGGCAATGAGGGTTGTCATAATTGTACAAATGATGCTTGTCTATACATTTGTAAGGGGAAGATAACCCAATAGATCATGACAAATAATGATTTCAGCATTCAGCAGTAGTATGTATGAAAGCTTGTGACATAATACAAAATCTGCTTGCAATCTGCACCATTAATATGGAAACTGATGTGAAAATGTTTCTTAATTGATAAGTGCAAGATGTTGTATTTCTCACAACTATTTTGATACTATTTTCATAGGTTGCAGGTTCATAGATTTTTTATTTTGATGTATTTTGTTCACTTTTCTTGTGGGAAAGAAATTATGAGTATGATGACAAAATACCGTAGATAACCATTTTAGCCTTTAGTAAGTCTTCTGGTTTGAGATTATTTAAAGAATACACATACAGAACTTGCTCCTTTCACTTTAAATGCTTTAAAACAAACTTGAAAGAGCACTAAAAAGTTTGCATCCACCATGCGACTGTCAATTAGAGCAAATTTGTTATTGCTACTCCTCCTAAACTTCTTCGAGGTTTGCTGTGAAAATTTATACACATGATCATCCCAAGGTATAGTTGGTCTTAAAGGAAATGGTGTTACTGAGAGATTAAATGTGGCCACCACTGTCAATTACTTTTACACATTTCTTGGAGGATTTCCTTTCAAGAATGATGGAAGATGTGTGATTTTGTCTTTTTATTTGGCACCATCTCATACAAAGACTTAGGTTCCACAGGCAATATATAACATTCATTTCAACCATTTTCTTGGGGGACACATCTTTGAGAAATATTTTGGGGTTTTAAAACAACAGACTTGGAAAGACACAGAAATTCAAATGGAACAAATTAGGGCAGAAGTAGAAATTTGTAATTGTTTAATATCAATAGAAAATCAGAAAAAGAGACAAAAAATCAAAATGGCGATTCAGATCAGGGCAGAAGTAAAAACTATAGATGTATCAATAGAAATACAGCAAAAACTGGTTCATTGGCAATGTACTGCAGTACATGTATAGCAGGATTAATACCACAATATACTTGGTTAAACTACACATCCTATGAAAAATGTAACCTTACTGAGTATTGACAAAGGAAACTCTTTGTTTCATTGATATTTTACTTGAAAGACCAGTATGAATATGGTTGATATCTATCTGCTGGTATTTGTTTTAGCCGTAATCATTCTGTGAATTCTTCCATTTGGACAAGTCTTTGATATTAAAAAAAATCAGAATTTGTTTGCCATTCAGAACTCATTAATGACAGTAGTGGGGTATGTAGTGTTACCCTTCTCCATCAATCCATCCATTGTCTGGTCAAGTTTTGTGTTAGGTTAGTTTTCAGGTATTGTGGTCAGGCATTTGTGTACAGTAAGCACATTTTTTGCTTTTATATCAGAACACTGGCCTTTCAGAAAGTTAGAGCAAGGAATATATGAGAGAATATAAGTTTGAGAATTTGAGGTTATGTGACCAGTTAAGTCTCTTTGGGTATGCATCAGTAGGGAAGATAAATTGGATATGACTGTGGCAGTAAAACAACATTCAGGTCCTTAAAGCCTCCAAGACATTTATGTCACATTATTAAAGAGTTTGAAATATTGAGAAATTGCCAGAATATATTTTTGTATGTCATTGTATGACACAGAATATTCTTACATCAGAATGGTGTATCAGTTTACTACATTTTATTGTGGATTCTATTTCTGCAGACATATGACAAATAAATAAACATGTTATATTGTCAGAAGGGTCAGAAGGGAATATTGTCTATCTTACAGAGAATATCAGAGGGCATTTTTCTGGTGCTGATGCCAGTGAGCTGCGACAGACTTTAGGGGAACTGGAAAAGTATGTTTCCATAGAAGCAGAGGAGAAGACATGGTCCTTTCTTGAAACTAGAGCCAAGTTGCTGTTAAAAGCATATGAAACATCTAAACAGGTAAAATAAAAGTGCAGAAAATTCTGGAGAGAACATTTAAGAGTTCCAAACTTTTCTACATTCTTGTAAATTGGAAAATATCAGAGGTTTAAGTTCTTTCCTTGATTTGTACAAGGATTTATGAGGTGATGTTAAACCACAGAGGCAGTCCTCCCACTTTGGACTGTACAAGGCTTTATGAGGTGATGTTAAGTTAAGAGACACTC
>JAECUM010020812.1:0-30065 GCA_016617855.1 Megalonaias nervosa | reverse complement strand
TAAGGATTGAAGATGTACTCAATGTGAATAGAAGGAATATATTGCTTTATTCTGTGTAATTCATATGGCATTTAGTTTTTAACTATTATAGTATCAGATACATGTTTGAGTTTGATGTAACATAATACTTTATTGTGTATATTTTTCCTTTTCTTTACGAGGGAAGGTGTTATGTATTGATTTTATTGCATTCTTCACCTTTGTCTATGATTGAAGGTAGAGTTTTGACCTACCTGATTATTGTCATGTTTTCTATGATAACGTGTATGTGAATTTAATACGTGGCTTTGTTTATACATTAGTGGAATGTTCCATTAAGAATCACTAGTTTTCCTGAAAAGACTATTACATTATAAGCCAGGTGACAATATCAACATTAAGACTTTGGTAAATAAAATCAATCTTTGGGAATCAATGACCAGAGTTTACTGTTTGAAGAGTTATAATTTGAGAGGAATTATTTATTTAAATTATTCATTGGAATTACTAAGAGCTCATCGACTTTTTGGACTCTTTCATTAAGAACATTCTATATTTTCTGACCTTGACCTTGACCTTAACTTCTATAATTTTGGACACTGTAAAGGGACATTTAGGATTGCTTAGAAGTCAATTATGTCTTTTGAATTTTCACTTATTGTATTCTAAGGAAGAAAAAAATGCTTGTTGAATTTTAACTAAACTGTTGGTTTCACTTTCTTTCAGATCTTTTAAGACCTCAGGTCATATTAGTTGTAATTGTTTTTCAAAGCTTGTATTCTCATTATTATTTCTGAAAGAACAATTCTATGTCCAACTCAAATTGAGAACTATATCATTATTTTGTATGCTTCTTTGTTTATCTTAGAAATATGAGTGGACTTTATTTCTTTAACCTGTTCACAGCTGTACCATTGCCCAAGCTACCTGTATCACACAATTCAGAGGTTGTGGCCATTACCTCAGTGGCCTCAACCACTGTTCGTTTAAATGCTAATATGTACTTCAACATCATTGAAGTGCACTACAATTTTGAATGTAAACCAAACTTTTTATGCTATATCTTAATGTGAGTAAATTTTCAGTGGGAATTTTTGCTGTTTGAAATTGCATCAATCTTCACAATGTCATTTCTACTTCAACCCATATTTTTGGATCAGAACTGTGAGAAATATAACTCTTCATGATGCATCAGTCTTGGATAATCCAATTCCATCCCCAGAATTTTACTGAATTAGTACAATGCATTGCCTTTGGATGGAACATTTCTATCCTATATCGATGCATATCAAGAATTCTATTCATTCACAGTACAGGGATGAGAATTTCCATTTTTCGGTGGATTTCTGCTTTTCTGTGGTTGCCAGGGTTATTTCTGAAAAATTAGACAAATGACTTTGCACTATGGACCTGCAAGAGGGCCTAGACTGCCCATTAGACCCCTGGCCATTAAAATTATTTTCTCTCTTTTCTGTTCTCATCCCTGAATGTGTCTTCTACAGTTGTTAAAAGGAGTGGAAACTGAACAGTAAATTATTAAGGTGCTGTTGAAAATGTTATGTACTGCGATGTTAACTTTCATTAAGTCATTATTTGCATTAGTTTAAATTATGTCATTGCACTGCACAGTACAGGTACATACATTTCAAGTGAAAATGGGAAAGGGCAAAAGTTTGTTTTGTGTGAACAGCATTTGCATGAAAATTACTTTAAAACACAAGTCTACTTTTGTGCCACTTTTCTATTCATCGATTTTACTTGTTAGATATGTTATATGAAGCAAACTTTTGCATTCTTATTTATGTCTTTAGGATGCAAAACCAAAGTTCTATCGACTGTTCTCATTCTAACGCCGAATTTAATACATTACCCATGTAATACTTTTAGAATGGCAGCTGAGACACAGTAGAGTAGGAGCCACAGTGGCTCAGTGGTTATCATGCCAACTCACAATTGAAAGGGTGTGGGTTCTAATCTTATCATTGGACTAGCCTAGGTCGGCTACCACAGTGTTTCCTTAGAAAAGGCACTTTACTCCAATTGCCTTGGCACTAGATAACCTACTGGTGATGCTGTCTCATAAAGCACCAAACAAGCACACAGTAAAGTACAATCAGTGTTGATGTAATTCCTGATAAATTTTACAATTCATTTCCATTTCCACAGTTCATTAAAAAGATATTTCAACATAATACACTAAACTTCGCATAAATACAAAGCTAAGAAATGGATAGAGGAAATGATGAGAATGGGAAAATTAAGCTGACTTTTTTTAAACACAGGTCAGTTTTTAAAATGGCAAAATCATCTGACAAAAACGTATGAAACACTGGCTTTTCCATAAGATGTCATTTTATGAACTGCTGTGCAATACTTTGAAAATGTTTTCTTTTCTTAGTATCATCATATTCGAGAACAGGTTATCTATAAGCAATTTTCATCATATCTAATGGAATGTGTGGAACAAGTAGGCCATATCTTATCATAAACTTTCTTTTTCTGTACACTGTAACAGACTTCGTATGAAGATGCACCTCAAAATGTTAAAGTGTTGACAATTACCAAAACGGAAAGTGACTGATGCAATTCTTATCAATCTTAACCTTTTACATGGTTTGCACCATAATACAATCAAAATATACTATACTAGCAAATAACATGTTACCTGACAACTTGCCACTTGACATTCTTGGTTGACCATCTCTGGTTCATCCTTATAAGAACACAATGTCCTATCTTGTTTTTCAGTTGCAGAAACATTACTTTTTATTTTGGAACTGTCTAGACATTTAAAAGAGTTCAAATAAATATGAATATGTGTGTTTTTCTTTTCAAATTTACTTTTGTTAATTCCCTTTCTATAATGCACATCCACCAAATTCAGAAAGAGCTACATTAATCAGCTAATATCAATTGTATTTTCTTTCGTCTTTCAGTTTTTTAATTAAATGAATGTCAGATCTTCATAGTGACACATATGATTCACTTGTTATATATCAACCAAAAATGGCAGAGCATATATTATGATGTTGTTTGTGGTACTGTAACAGGTGTGAGCTCCATTAAAATAGTAAAGCATGTCAATAAAGACCATTTAGAGTAATATCAGAAAATAATCTGTGAGCAGATGATTTTTATAGATCAGTACAAATTATTTATGTGTAGGTTGGAAATAGATCTTTATGGATATACTGTTGCCAAAGCAGGTTTTAAAGACATACATCATCTATCAAACGGAATAGATGACTCCACTGTATATGCATGGACATCTCTGCCTTTGTATCAAATATTCTTTCTTTTGGTGTGCTATTTAACACCAATAATATCTCAACTTAACAAGTTATTCTCTCTCTTCTAATTTCAACATTTTGTAAATCAGATCTAATGATGGCGCGGTAACAATGTCTGAAATGAAGGAGTTGGTACGTCAGAAACTTCGTTTCCTTGCACAGTGCATGGAAAATAATAGAACTCAAAATCTGACAACAGACTTAGAAGTAACCATATCAATGATGGTGCAATTATCTCAATTTACAGACACGGAAGAAAGTTTAAATTGTGCAGAACAAGCACTTGAACTTGTCTGTCTTGATAGAAATATTAGTGATGAAATCCCTAAACCTGAAGTCTAGTATGGTTTCTTGGGTCGTCGAAAACTCTCGAGTTCTTTATTCAAAATGGTTTCAAAGTAAAGGAGATGGCAAATATGTTGGGTGTTAGCAAATAAACTGTTGAATGAAGTCTAAGCCAGTTACATTTGAAAGTCAGACAGACGTATAGTCCATTTGTGATGAGAAACTTGATCAAGAAGTAAACAAACTGACAACTGAGTTTCCTGTTGTTGGATACCGCACAATCTCTACTATGTTGCTTTCCCGGGGACACCGTGTTCAAGAATACAGAATTAGACAGGCTATGCTGAATGTTGATCCACAGGAGTTCTTTTCAGAAGATTATTCATTACAACCTGTCGAGTACAAAGAAGGACCTAAAACGTCAGTGGCCCCCCAGTTTGTATGGCACATTGATGGAAATCATAAACTCGTGCGGTATGAAAAATCTATTTTCTTTTCATATAGCTAAAGATAGCTTCGAACTTAAATTCTCAGTTTGGCACATAAAACATCTGCCCAACTTTTACCAAAGTTATTGCTCCACGCAACTGCATTCTAAAAAAAGCTTTTAACGGGAGAAAAAAAGAATAATAATACTGAAGCAAGAGTGAAAAACAATTAGTGACAACAGTATGTATATTTCTGTCCAAACGTCTACAGTGATTTTCATCTTAGTCATACACATGTTCAACATTTTCTTAGATTACTGCTGTCCTCTTATCATGTGTATACTGTCGTTCAAATGATACATTAAAAGTGATTTAGTTTATGAAAATTAGATTCTGAATAGTTCTGGGGTGAAAACAATGTTACAAAGATACAAAAACTTAGAAATCTAATATTACACAATTATACAAATCTAATATTACACAAATATAAAAATCTGATATACATCTTGAAAAGATATTATACATGAATTACCTGATGCAGGTGGAACACTACCCTCAACATTGTTATATTGCTTCTTAATTTAGATGGTGCTTTATCATCCATGGTGGTATAGATGGTTATTCAAGATTGCCTGTTTATCTAAAAGCAAGCAACAGCAACAATGCTCAAACTGTGCTTAATGCCTTTGTGGAAGCCGTCCAGAAGTATGGCCTTCCTAAGAGAGTGCGCTCAGACAAAGGTGGGGAAAAAATACATTGGTTGCAGAAAACATGTTGCAACACATGGATCCCATAAGTCGTCCATTCATTTGACGACGTAGTGTGCACAATCAAAGGTATGACATCTGTATGTAAATAAGTTATAAGGCAGATTATCTCTTCAAACTACTTCTGTTTCTAGTCTGGGTTGTAGATATATAGGTCTTTTAGGTCTATTTTCTTTCTATATACAAAATGGCAAAATAATAAACAGTAACCCTGACCTTTAAAACTGTACCCACATTGTATTATATGGGATGCATTCTAGTTGCATTGCGTAAGCATACAAAGTTTCGTCCCTTATCTTGAATAAATTTAATGTTTTAGAAACTAAAGGTGATGGACAATGGAGAACCTAATATTTTTAACCATGACTAAGCCATGACTCTGACCTTATAGGCAGAACATCCAGTGTGGTAAATGACACCCTCTAATGATTTTACAGAGATATACCAAATTTGACCCCATAATTTCAAACAGCTTATTGGCAGGGAAAGTATGATGAAATCATAAAATTTTAAGCGCTGACCTTGAAGATTGCACTACCGGTGAAGTACATGACATGGCTAGTGGTCATGTCCACAGATCAAGTGATGTCAATCAATCTCGAAAATTAAAATTAAAAAGTGGAAGGGAAATTTTATGGAAAGTCAGACATGCATATTATATCCTCTCTACAAGCTTTAAAAAAAGCTGGGGATATCATATACATTCAGGCCTAAAATCCATTAAAGAAAATTCCTTGTAGCTAGAATGACTAGTTAATTAAAAAATTTACAGTCCAGCTGAATCTTCACTAGCCCTTCCAACTAAACAATATCAAACATCTAGATTAAATATCACAATCAGTCATAATTCAGAAATACAAACCTTATGTTGAGAAATACAAACATTACTTGAAAATATTCATGACAAGAATGTGTTTGCAAGAAAAACAATAACTGGTTCTCCAGTAATTGACTGTTTAAAAAGGCATAAACAAATAATTTTATGAGAAAAAGACAAAGACATCATTCATGCGGGTCATTACACATCTTAACACCTTAAATCAGGCAGGACATGTTGTATTTCTCATTCAAGAAGCATAGTCATTGTGTGGATATTCACAACAAATATGAACATTTGATTATAATGTGTCTCGATGATGCTAATTCTTTAAAGATGGAATGGTTAATAATAATACGGTTTTTAATGACCAAGGTGCCATATTGGCTGTTTGACAAGTTCATAAGTCTGATTTACAGTCTTTTAGTCAGAGTTTCCTCTGACCTTTGCTAGCCCATTTTAGATATTCTGACATTTATGTTGGGATGTGAGATCATGACTTGCTGACTTGAAAAGCTGGTAATGGCTGAAACGGCATGGTATCAGCTTCCTACTTGGACTGGCAAACTTAAATGACCTTATACCAAGCTCTAATCACATGAAATTGATAGGTGGATTTAATTTATAAGAAACTTAGAGTATAACATTCATTATGCCTTTATGTGTTTGTGAATTGGATTTGTAATGTAGCCTTAAAAATTGGAATCATATAGCAATGATGTCTGTAGTGAGGCAGTTTATCATGACGTTTAGTACTGAGGCATCATGCTCCACTCAGTCACATTATTCTGACACCAGGCTAACCAGTTCTAACATTAACCTCTTAATGCCGAGAGCAATTGAGGCAGCTGCCAGTACCATTGTTTTAAGTCTTTGGGATGACCTTGCCAGGGTTCAAAGCTGCAATCTCTCGCATCTGAGGCAGACACTCTAACCACTTGGCCCAACGAAGTGGTCCCCATTATGTCTTTAATTCAGTGACAGATTCATCAGGCGGAACGTAACTGTAAATGTAGTACTTGTTAGTATCACATGACTACCAAAGTTGCTGCAACAGTGACAGGTTTCTGGTGGTGGTTCTCAGAATAAATATGTTGAAAATTATATATCTTTTTGGGGGGGGTAAAAGTTACGTGACTTTCATTTAATATTTTCCACATCTCTGATGCATCATTTGAAAGGGGGTTTTGTTGGTACCACAGGATAATTGCACCTCTCATGTCATGGAGATGTAGGTTGCGAGATTGGCTTAGTTGTGTGACTAGCAATGAGAACCAGGTCAGATTTCATCAATGCAATACTTCAGTCTTGTATTTTAACAAATTAAAGACCTAACAAATGTTATACTTTCAATTTGTTAGAGATAACTCATTTTTCTATTGATTTCATGTGGGTAGGGGTCATGTAAGTTTGTTAAAGTTTGCCAGGCCCAGTAGTAAGTGACTGACCTAAAACCCCAGATATGTCAAAATATCCAAAGTGGAGTAGGAAAGGTCAAAGGAAACTTGGACTAACAGTCATTGACATACAAATTTGCCATAGAAATCTAACAAAATACATCAAGATTTAAACAGCTCCAATGTTTAAATATTATCTGTACAATCCTCATTTATTCTGAACAAGGAGATTTATCTTATTAGCTCAGAGAGAACTTGGACATCATCCGATCATTATGATTTAAAAACAATTATGCATGATAGTGTAAATATTTGTTTCTTTTAGAATAGAGCGGCTATGGAGGGAGCTGTGGAGTGGCAGCGCTGCAGCTTACTACCTGCTTTTCTTCCACATGGAAGATTTTGGAATCTTCCAAATAGAGAATGAATTACACTGATTCAGCACTTGCATCACAAACTAACAGCTATCATGTACATTAGCCTCCTCCATCTCCACTAAGAAACATGAATTAAAAATCGTAGTTGCTGTTGTCTATATTTTCCCTAATAGAAAAAAAATTTAGACAGAATATGGTACGATTTTAAATTTGTAATGTATCAAGGAATTAAATCATTCTAAGCTACATTTTAATTATACCAGTTAAACACTTTTAGAGATAGAAGGTGGCGAGATATTCATTGTGTATCGGACGCTGACTGTAATGTTCTGAGATTGACACAATGAGGATGCCTCTAGCTTTAACCCCATACAGAGTCAGGGGGTTTACAAACGCCCATTTATATCCCATGAAATCAAAATAGAACTCTGGCAGAAGTACATGTATTTCTATACTATGACATTCCAAACCCATATGAGGCTACAATTATGTATAAGAAAGACTCAACACATTTCTCCTAATCCTGATTTTCCACTGTACTATAGAGGGTAATGGATGGAGCACAGGTGTTAACAGTTGTAAGCTTCTTGAGTGTGTGATCAGATTCTATTATGCCAGATGCTATATTGACTGGCAAGGAAGTGCTACCAACAAGCGACTGCAACAGATGGCCCGTGCTTATTTGAACATCTTCCTCTCTTCCATCATCTAAATTCAGCCAGGTTGATCTGATATTCCCACCTGCATAAATAAATTGTTATTTGTACTGGCATTAACAAGTGACCACAGGCATAAATTCTATTTTATATTCTTAGTAAACAACTCCCACCCACCATTATATATGTAAATGACAGTGGATAACTGTGTAAACAAGCGCATCAAATGAAAAACAAATTATAAAATATGCACAATACATAGGGTATGCAAATATTTAAGTTGTTGATATTTCCATATTTACATGCATGGATAAACTTTGTGTACTTCATACATACTATTATGTGCACAAGAAAGTGTCCCATGAGGGTGCTTAGACTTAAAATAATCTTTAGTATGTAAATTAGTACTATCATTATGTTGCATAATATTTGAGTGTACAGAACCACGTGGTACTTTATGCAACTCTGTAACATACGAGGAAGTCCAAGGAGTGTATGTTGTCTGTGGATGATTATTGTTTCATATATTCATTACTTACATTCCACATTTCTCAGCAGCTGATGAAAGTTATACACTAAAATTTCTTCAATCCTTTTCTTTCTCATTCTTCGAGTACACAGAGACAAAGAAATTCATTACATCTCCTGCGGTTGGCAACATACTGCATTTTAGATACACTGGAAAAGTTTTCATGATATTCAGTACAACCAAGCAGTTACAAGCCTGTAATGATAACATTTTTACAATTAATAGTCATTTTTCACTTTGCAATTTCAGTGTCTTTATTAAAATTTCATCTGGACAAGATACTGTGGTACTCAGTAAAAAATAATGCTAGCATAACTGATAGTCTCCATGTATGAGTACTATTATAAATACGATGGAATAATGGTTGGAAGGAATTACATATTTTCAATCACATAGCTACACAGTGTCATTTAACATTTTAGGGCAGATTGATTATTGTAAACAAACTTCTCTAACACTAAAATGATGTAACCAAAGTGTCTAGTGGCTGAAAATTTGTAATGTGGGAAAACTTCCCAATAACTCAACCTCTGCCTCTGTACACTCTATATGTATAATTCATTTTAAGTAAGCATTCTGTCATCTAATGAATCAGTGCTAACAAAAATTTCATAGCTCAATGCATGCGGTCCCTCTAACCTAGACTACCATCCACCTATAAAAGTTTTGTCTAACAAAACTTCGAGCATATTAACAAAATGCTGCATTTTCATCAAAGTTCTTGAAAAACACTACTGTAAAATAATATTAACTCGTTTTGAGCTCCATTTATGGGTCTTGCACCCTTGTAAAGATCATCTGCTTACTAAAGTACAGAAAGAGTGAACAATACTATTTCTATTCTCTGTATTATCTATACATAGCACATAATTGTACTCCATAAATAATTAAAAAAACTGTTCCCCGCTATTACCAACTAGGTATTGTAACAGATCCACTTTACAATGACATATATTAAGCAGGAAAGTTGATGCTTTTGTTTATTATTGATTAAAAAAAAGACAAATGGATCTTCAAATCTGCTTTGTTTTTAACTTCAATCTAGCACGATGTGGAGATCTTTGCAACATTCTAAATTCTATCTCAAAGTCATCAAAATACTCTTCCCAACATGTCTTATTAAAAAATACAATCAATACATCGATCAGAAGGCAAAACTAAAGACATACATAGTTATAAAATGCATGTGTGTATGCCATAATATATGTAATTTTTAATTCTTAGAATTTCATGAACAATATCAAAATCATGCGGATAAACTGTGTAAAGCAGGGCACGCTTTAAATTCATATAACCAAGTCTGCTGATCCATTCAGTAAGAGGGATATCGACAAAAGCAACTGGACACTTGTTGGTATCACATGAAAAAGCTGATATAAGTGAAATTAAATTTTAAAAAATGAGTTAACAGTCAGACATAAATGTATGAAAACACAGTAAACCATAAACTATTTTGGTACTAATAGTCGTTGAAATAATGACCTGGTGTCAGTCAAAAATGGCATCTATTTGCATACATTCAAGGTATAATTAATATAATTGACCTCAAAGTTGAGAACGCACTGTGTGACTGGTAGATATGAAATTTCCTGGGTAAAGTTTTATTGCAAGATCTTTAAAGGCTAAAAAGTTGACAGATTGGGCATCAATATATGTCACTCATTTCAGCGACCTTAACAATAACACACAAAAAATGACTGTTACAGGTGATACATATTCTTGTCATGTGCTATACTACAATTAAGTTTTATTCAATGGTTCTTGAGTTTAAGCACGGTCAAGGACATATGTCATGCACTTGGTTTAATTGTCCCCTGCTATGACTGCACCATTTGAGTGTGATATCTGGCTATGGTATACATCTAGTAATGATTTATACTTGGTTCAAGTTTAATGGCAACACCTGCAAAATGAAGTAATTGGTCAGTAAAAGATTTTAACACTATAATAAGAGTCCCTTTGGGTGAATGATGCTCTAATGGAAAAGAATGATTGCCAGGGAATGCAAGATACGACCATTTCTTCCCTTTAGGTACCGAGTGTTGTGACAATCTCTGATATTCTTCAGTGATAACACGATTTTCCAATTAGCTGCTGTGGTGGATATTTTGGATGTCAGATTGGTGCCATTTTCATTTAAATCCATGCTGACATCATTATAAGTCTTTTGTGAAAACCACATGTCAATATGACCATCCATTCACATCTAGAGTTTCAAAACAGACATCATGGCATCTATACTGGATGAATGATTCTTATTATTTTGACTTAGAACCATCAAGGTATCATAACTGGTCTATTGGAGAAAACCTCATGTTGATATTGTCATCCATTTGTGAGTAGTGGAGAAGACAATATTTTCAAGGGATGAGTGGTTCTATTTACGTCATTTTCATTTTGGACCAACTAGACACCAGAACAACTTTCAAAAGAAAACCCTATGTCAAAATGACTTCTCATTTAAGAGTAGCAATAACAAGATTTCCGAGCTGGCCTTACTTGATATCAGATTGGTACCATTTTCGTCTAAGATTAACTTGAAATCATTGGAAGTCTTGAAGTGAAAACCCTATGTGGATATGACCACTGATTCGGTGTGAGTATCAATGATTTTCAAGCTGGTCTCTGTGCAGCCATGTTGGATATCAGATTGGCACTATTTTCACTTACGATCAACTAGACATAATAAAAAGTGAAAACCCCTTGTAACTATTGACTTTTCGTCCAATAGCAGAGATACCATTTTTAACTGGGCATCAGATCAGGCACATTTTCATTTTGCACAAACCAGACATCATCATAAGTCTTTTAGTAAAACCTCCATGTTGACATGACCAACCTCTCAGGAGTAATGGTAACATGATTTTCAAGATGGCCAATGTGGCAGCCATACTGGATGTCCATGTGGCAAAATTTTCATTTAGGACTAAGAAGACCATGGGATGGATATGCATGTTTAATTTCACAGCAATTCTCTAAGTAGTGCAAATAAACTTGTGCTACCAAATGGAATGACGATGGATAGCAGATCATTCAATAAATCCCAAAACCTCTCGTGACCTATGACCAATAAAGCGGATGGAATATGCCCTACTGATGTAAAAAGATATTCCACTTGACTCATGTATCTTGCACTGACTAGGTCATCATGTAAGAAGAGAATTATATATAATATAAATAATACTATCATACAGGTTAAAAAAATTTGCATGATGACCTTGTAATTAATTCTCATCTACCTACACAGTCATTTGGGATTCCCATGAAAGAAATCAAGGTATATATATATATATATATATATATATATATATATATATATATATATATATATATATATATATACACATACATATATACATACACACATACATACATACACAAACTGCATTCTTGTTCTGGTTATTACTAATCTCTGTGATGTCTCCATGGTGTTCTAACTCACTGACTTCAAATACCAGCTGGCACAGAGGACATATGCCCATTTCCTTTGATTGAGACTTGCATGGACTTGCACTGAAATGGAATAAAAAGTATAGGAAATATATCATGGATTTATCTTTTCAGAGTTGATGATGGTAAACCTAACATACAAATGTTACAGAGCATGAAAGGAATGATAGGAGTCAATATAAATACATTACAGCCTGCATAAACCTATTTCTGCCAACACAATTTTCCTTACTGTATGATGGTAGCTTTCTCATCAGATTTTTCATATCTTCTAAATTCTGGTAAACCATAGTTAGGTTGCCAGGTTGTGAAAGAATTTATAAATTGATTCCAAGAATATAATGAAATGACAGACACTGAAAATTGATTGTATTTACTGTGTCATGCTGTAAATGACTAATGAAAGAAAAGTTCAAATTGAAATGAGACAAAAATGAATCAATGCGAAAACAACGAAATCCCACTTAACTGAATACGGAAATATAAGACAGCATTATCATCCTTATATTCAGGTTTATATATTTTGCCAATATTTCACACGTATAAAGTCTACTAAAAATCATTCAAGTGCAATATAAATATGTTCCAGAAAATACAGCTATGTAGTATTTCCAGTTAAATTTAGGTTGGACTATTATAAAGTTTAACACTTTCAATTCAATTTGAATTAATAGTGTGTGAACCATATATTTATGGATGGTATTAATGTTATCTCTGTATGTGGATTCGATAAAAATATTGATCAGAACAATGATGTCTAGAGATGTTATATCTTGACCAATCACTAATCCTGTGCTACAAAATGTCCGGGAGATAGCATGTGCCTTATAGTCCAGGAGAAACTGGCTTTGCATCACTATAACATCACACTCGTGAAACAAGCATTACAAGATGCTTATTTGGCAGTGAAAGTCTGTCAACTGGCTCTGCATTACTGTAACATCACACCAGTGAAACAAGCGTTACAAGATGCTTATTTGGCAGGAAAGTCTGTCAACTGGCTCTGCATCATTAGAATCACACCAGTGAAACAAGCATTACAAGATGCTTATTTGCCATTGAAAGTCTGTCATCAAATGCAGACATCAATGTAAATAGTATGGTTGCTGTTCAGTAGTTGCTGTCTCACATATGTCACAAAGCCAGTTGAAGCTGATTACCATATGCATGAAATGGATACTCTAAATTAGAATATAATGAAGATCACAAAGGCATTGTCTGGAAATGTTGCGGTATAAATAACACTGGACTGAATTTACTGAATAGGAATCTGATTGGAAAAAGGGGTGCACTAGATTCTTATCACATGCTGATATTAAAGTTCTTTGAATAACCATTTCATTCAGTAAGAAATAAAGTGCCACAAGATCAAGCTTAAACTGCTAAAAATAAAATTTGATTTAGTATGAGATTAATTTATCTAACTGCCTAAATATTTTTAACACCTACATTGAGGACAGAGTAACTCTCTCTAGACTGCCTTTATTAATAACCGTTCTGGAAAATTTCATTTTATGACACCTGTTTCAAATGGCCCAAGATTTCTCAAAATTTGGCGCAGATTTATCTTACGTTTGCCTTGTTATTAATTTGGCGCAGATGTATCTTAGGTTAGCCTTGTTATATCCCGCTACATGACCTTCCGATAAGATATCTGTGTCACCTTTACCGAACGGACTCTAACTAAAATTCACTTATGCCTCCAAACAAAAGAGGTTACCCATTACAAGCTGCAAAGTTATTGAGAACCTAGCCCATACGTCAATCTTAATGGTTACATGTCACGCTGACCGGGACAGAATTAACTTCGAAATTATCTACAAACGTTTGCATCACTATGTATGTATATATAAAATGAAAAGTACCGGATAATAAAGACTATGATATGCTCATGCATCTCTTAAAATTTAAACAACGATATAACTGGCAGAATCACTAATGAGTTATATAGTACTCTTCGACAAGAATGGGTCATAATTTTCCATAATAAAATCAGACTGGGGTTTGTGTGACCCAACTAATGAACTGCTTTCAATACATGACTATGACATTGGCCTTGATTTCTTAGAAATAACAGCATTTGGAATAGGTCTCTATTGACACTTTTGCTTATGTTTAAATTTATAGCAATCAGAAATAACGTGCCTTTTCATCTTGTAATATGTACACGGGGAAGAAATAAGGACTTCTGATCGGTCTGATCAGAAACTTGATTCATAAAAGGTGTGCAAGACTAAGAGTTAGAATTCAGAGTATTAGGCTGAAAATGTTTTTTTTGTTTGTTTGTTTGTTTTTTTTTTGCTTGTTTTTTTTAATCAGAATAATGCTGAGTGGAAGACCTACTGACAAAATAAACTTTATGAGGTAAAGAATGCTCGTCAGCTGCACGAGCATCATTTTCTAAAGTTTCCACCTTGTGCTCATTAATGTAAGTCTTAAAATCACTATGGGCGCATTCTTGAACTCTTTATCTAATATGACTTGTCTGAGATTTTCATAATCTTGACCAACTATCTTGCCTAAGCACCACCTATCAAATAATTACCCTTATTTTCTTGCTAATTTGACATGGGTTTATCCAGTTCCTTTTTTCATAGTTCCTACACGCTTGCGCTTTGTAATAACTGCGTCTAATGCTCCCGTAGCCATCTCAAGTTGTCAGCATTTTTTTTTTCAAATGAGGAAAATATTTATCTGCTTCTCTTTCTTTAAAAAGGGATACTAACCTAATATTTTAGTAACGTGATAACTTGAATTTGTGTTTAAAGAGGGGATGTGCTTTTCACTTGCCAGCAATACATATTTTAATCTAAATTGAAATTCCCTTTCTTCCTTTTCTCTCTGCAATTCTGTTTCTTCCTTTTCACATTATTTTTGCATTTGCTGTCGACTATCTTCTCCTTGTCGTTCTCTCTCCTCTTTCTGCAACTGAAATTGAATGTGTCTCTCTTTCGGAAGGTCTATCTTTCTTAACTATATTCCACTCTTGTATTTTAATTTCAGTTCCATAACTTTTAAGTCAGAGCCAGAGGGAGACTTACCAATCAAGCACTTCCATCCAAAACATTCTTTTCCACCAAATATTGGGCCAAAATATATGTATTTCTTCTAATCAAATCAAAAACACTTCCATCCAAACCAAACATTTCCACCAAATATTGGACCAAAATATTTTATTTCTTGCTTCGTTAAGGAAGCCTTTGCCTTAGAAAGATCATATGTTCTTGCAAGCTGGAGCAATTTGTCTTTTATAAGGAGTCTAACCGTTCTTGGGTAGGATTTGAATAAAGTTCTCCACTTTAGATGACATTACAAAAGCCTGTTGGTTTTACTAAACATTTCTAACACGTGAAATAATACCTGTGACTCATAAAATTCCAAAACATAGTGAATTTAAATTTCGAAACTGTTTTCTTAAATATATTAGAGAAATTCGTATCCCATGGACGAGTTCCCAATTTCCTTTTAAGATGCTATGGTCTTAAAATAGTAATAGAAAGGTCAAGTCCCAAATAAAATTATCCATAGCGGATTATACCTAGAAAGAAAAAAAAACAACCTAGCAATGCAAATTAAATATACCTAAAACACGGAGATCACAATTCTTCACATATCTTTAAAGTAAGTTTATTTACGGAGCATTCGTAAAGATCTCCTGGAGAAATAATTTTTGAAAAGCATCGTAACATCCGCATATCTATAATACTCTGCGCTAATGCCTGATTCTAAGAGTTTGAATACAATTTCTAGATTGGAGATAGCTCAGTTTCAATCAATCTTTCAAATGAGTTCATATGTTAGTATGGATAAATATCTTTCCTTAATTTTGTTTCACGCTGCGGTATTTGCCACACGAGTACGTTTCGCTGTCTAAGCCAAGCCCTTCGGATCAACTAAATATTGTTTCTTGTTAGTACGAACTTATCATCACTGTGAGTTTTAGGAGGGGGTTCAGTGTTATTCCCGTAAACGGATAATTGTCCTGAAATATTATTGATCTCTTTGCAAAAATCTCACTGGGAGCTATTATGTATTTATACTTGATTCTTGATCAAATTGTTTTCGTAGCACTTCTCCATCTATACTTTACATTTCCTTGTTTTTCATTATATTAAATACTTGTGTTTTATGATGATATCTACTCTTAAAATATTCCCGTAGTATTCTCTCCCTTTTAGGTCTGTTGGTTTATGTACAACAGTGTTCTAAAATTACTACGCTAATTATAAAAATATCTTCTTTAAAGTTAAGAAAATTCTTTTTTTTAGCATATATATATATATATATATATATATATATATATATATATATATATATATATATATATATATATATGGAAATTTAGGATTCGTTTTACTATGAATAGAATATTTCTTTCAACTCTAGTACTTGATGGCTGTGTGAACCTCTTGAGTTCATGTTTAAATATGGGGCATTAATATGTGGCGCACGATGACAGCGGTGGTTCGGTAATCGATAATTTCGATATAACATCATCCATGGCATTCAACCAATCAAACACTCGTGTAAGAGACTAACTTAGTTTAAATCCTTTTAGACCTTTGTTTTCGATAGTGAAGAAAATTCCTCTAACCTGCTATTTTTGTTTTAAAACTAAATATGCAGAACCAATAAAATGTTGAAATATATTCCCAAGATTTTCCAAGATTCATTTTGGGAAATTCTATGATGACGAAATGTGACACTTGTGAGGCAAGATGAGGGACCTGAATAAACCACATGTTTTGCACTACAGGAACCGTGCGTCAAGCCTGTTGTAGCGCGCATGTCCAAATTATCAATAGGCATAATGTGTAATAGGACGTCGTAGCTTGTTTTTATATAGTTTTTAAATATTCATAAATTGGCGTACAATCATAAAATCCCACGTACCATTAATCAACATCAATACGAGTTGCGTCATACATCTCATTAGCTGGTGGTATTAACATTAATATCTGTACAAAGCTCTCAAAATTGTCATGTATCGTGGTAACTGACTGATAGCATGGAGCGCTGTATTGCATAGCCTTTTAGTTAACCATTATACTTTAACTTATCTGCATATTTTTATCTTCTCGTTGAAACGTGCTCTCTCTCTCTCTCTCTCTCTCTCTCTCTCTCTCTCTCGTTCCAAATCTTGTAAGCTGTACATTAATAAAATTCTTACAAGACTGTATTGAATCGAATTTTTCATTCCATAACATTTGCCATAAGGAACTTACTGAAAGATCGTCCAGAATGTGTCTCCGAATTTCAGCTAATATGTCTTGAAACAGCGCATGGTGTACCGGTGTAGTGAGAAAATGTACCCGCCTTAGGCCCGTTCACGCGCCTGAGAAAGTTCAGTCTTCGGTCATCATCATTAAGAAGTATGCATCCAATATAAGGAAGTTTCCACCCAATACAAAGTTTTCCATTTTACTACATGATACAAGGATAACAGCATCACATAATGAGAACTTCGTATATAATATTAGGACAAACAAACACCATATAAAGAAGTTTAAGAAGCAAAGTACCTTGTACAAAGAAGTTGTCAAATCATATAAGGACGAAAGCACCGCATATAAAGAGGTTTGTAATATACGAACAAACTAACTTCATATAAAGAAGCTTGTACATCATATAATTACAATTTTCATCTTAAGGCAGCTCTGGCGTTCCGCGTATGTATATATATTTCGTGCTATCTAATAGAATAAATAGTCATAAAGTGTGATGAGCATCACAGAAACTCGGGTCTGCAAAAGAGGTGCACAACACTGCGATACCGGCATCTCTTCTGTAGGTAAGATATTTCTTTCTTTCTTGTATCCACACGAGAAAGGCGTTAGGCTATAAGATGGTAATTTTTCAAAATTATTTCATGCTAATTATGCACTTAATAAAATCGGGGAATAGGCGCTGGCTTATATTTTATATTTTATTCGTGTGTGGATGGCCCTCCTGCTATAAAAGCTAATTGATGAAGGCATTTTGAAAACCTGTTGCCAACGACATTTTGACTGTCTAGGAAGTGGCAAAATGTATAAGACACCGGGCCTATGTTTTGTACATCATTGACTTAGTTTGGGTTTATTTTGCAAAGGTCACATGACTAGGGTGAAAGTCAGAGGTTACTGATTTAAAAGTCAAAGATGAATTAGTAAGGAAATGTAGCACAGTGTTCAAGTAAATAGTCTTGCGGTCCAGATTCCCCATAATATTTAGGCGGCAGTTAGTCTGTATAACTTCCGGTTTCCAGAAAACAATTTGATCATTTCAAAGGAGTGATTACAATGTTTCACACAAATTTGAGGACTTGTGGTCTAGGTTCCCAATTTTTTTTATTTAGAAAGGTGTCTTAAAATGCTGTTTTCTGTGTGTTTTCTGGGGCTTTGAGTTTTTTTTAAATCAAATAACTTGGACAAATTGGGTCAACAGTTGACAAAGTGACCCAGAATAGGCAAAGAATCTACCACTAAGAAGAATGATATTCAAGAATCTCCAAATTATGGGTTCAGTGCCAACAAACTCCTCCTATAACATAATGATGTATTATAGTGTTTAGGCACATCACCACATTCCTGGCTATATAAGGTACGCAAAAGTGAGGTTACAAAGACATGAATGTAACAAAAGAATGAAGTCTTCATTGAGAAAAGGCAATTAAAATCTAAATGAATAAATAAATAGTAAAATAAAAAGTAAAGCTAATATTTGGAAACAATGAATTTATTATGTACCCGCCACACACACACACACACACACACACACACACACACACACAAACACATGACCACCACCAGCACCCCCATCCTTCCACTTCCATCCCATTTTGGGCACCATCCCAGACTTAAATTTTACTATTTTCATTGATTTATATTTATAGAGTTAAGTACATGGCGTATGTAAATAAAACTGTAGATAAATGGAAAGAAAGGAAGGTACACATATTAGTATACGTAAACTCGTCATTAGCGAAGTATGTGCCATAGAAATATATTTTGTTGTATCATGAGGTACAGGAAAAGTCTTTTTAGCGCTTATCTTGTCACATTTGCAACTTGAGTTTTCAAAATAATGGACGATTACAGTATACACGAGCGTTTCGTCAAGGCGTTACGCTGAGTAATATCGAGGAATGCGAAACTAGTATGTGTCAAGTATCCAGTATCAGATACCTGATGTGTATTTAGCGTGTCATTGTTAGAAAAACTGCATTCCAAACCGGATATAATAGTCTGTAGACAGCAACCTTCAAACAGAACAGAATATCATATCGAAAGCGGAAAAACTCAAATATAAACTGAAAGAGCACATCTTCAGTTTAAGACCTGAAACTGAAGAAGAAAAAAAAAAAAGAAACAACAAAACAATCACAATCTGCGTTATTATTGAAACACTTCAAACAACACTATTTTCTTATTTAGAGAATATACGAAATGAGATACCTACTTGTGGGTATAAATGCACTTCTTTTTCTCCATCGTAGATCTATTTATTTACTGAGCTATGAATTGTTAACTTGACTATTTCAGTTGAACATGCGGATATCTACGGCCCTTAATCACATCTGTGATTATAGGAACTAGAACAATGTAATTGTATTACTGTGCAATTTCGCTATATATGCTGATCACGCAGTCTTATGCTATTTATAGAGTTTACTTTACGTGCACTGGTCTGTATATCAGTTTGTTCTTTGTGGCCGCATATGCAAAGATTTATAAATAAAATCGAATTATGATTGCAGTGGGTTTTTAACGAGATATCCAGACGATGAATCGATAAGGGTCAGCCTTACAATGCATGCGTTTCTCCTAGGACTAAAGGAAACGTACATGTAGGGACACGTCCTTCATTGTTTGAAGGTCATTTTATAAGATAGAATAAATCAATATGAAGTTTTCGGTCAGCGATTACTGTATGGGTTTGTTGTATAAATATCTAGCCTACCTGAACAAACTGCCTTTTCAACATGAATATTAGTTATTATCACACATATTCCATGATAACCTGGGTGTTATGCATCTGTTTTCATGATAAAGTAAGTTCTTTATGTACTATTATAATACGAAAGCAATGTACATCCCTTTACGATAAACATTCAGGAAAGCTGCCTCCTGAATATAAAACATCGTGACATCACCAGAAAAAAGCCTCAGTACTCTACTTATAAAACAAAAAGGTGGAATGATAACCGTCCGCACTCGCTTATAGGTCGAGTCCAACTACAAACTGCACAGACCTAGATCTACATGAGGCACTGACAGATCTGGGTCGATACAGCTTGATAGGATCAGTAGAACAAACAATACAGACCCTGATCTAAAGGCGGATTATACAACTGCGGATGAAGGTCTATGTTGTTTATAGATGGAGTCGACTTATAAGCTACTTCACACAGTAAGTATTGTTGATAAACATCAATGAATTATCACGGTGCTACATCAAAACTCTCTAATGCAGATACTGGGCTTATTTTTACATTTATCAGGAAGGAGCCGTTCGACCAGACGTATAAAATACTTTCAGCCACGTACTCTTGATGTCGAATTTGGGCCATTTGTTGTCTACTTGGTGTTGATTTTTGTAAGTCTTTGCTTTTCAAGCATCAAATTATGAGTAAAAGTACGAAACTCCTATCAAGAGAATTATATTCCACTATTCCGTTAAGATAATCTGTGCTCTCTCTCTCTCTCTCTCTCTCTCTCTCTCTCTCTCTCTCTCTCTCTCTCTCTATATATATATATATATATATATATATACTAAATTTATCTGAGCGAAAATAATAAGTAACCCTTATGACGCTAACGTATATTTGATTAATCAGTTTCCAACACAGAAAAACGCATGGTTGAACTGCGATAAAGAAAAAGTTAAATACATTGAAACTAAATGCTTAAACTGAAATAACAGTTCGTATAAACCGTTCTGTAAGAACCGGCTTTCGTGAAATGTCAGCTAAAGTTAACTCTGCGTATAATTTCACAAAATGAGAAAGTGCAATATGTCCCGTGGAGTAAATCCTTGCTCATAGTTGTCTCTAAATGTGTTTACCCCGATAAGCGACATGTGGTCGATTGCAATGTTGATCAAGTTTACATCAATCATATTAAATGAAATGTAGGACAATTATCAATATTTCCTTTATCACGCAGACCTGAGTAGATTAATTAGCTGATGTAACTGGAGTAAGATTTGTCTCATAATTTCCTCTACTATATACTACGTTCTAGCCTTAGTATGTAAAATGTAAGTGTGGGACATATACATGAATGTATCCTCTTGCAGGTTGACATGACAAATATGCAACACCTCATAATAGTGAAATTATTATCGAATGAAACGATGAATAAAGATATACAATGCACAATACTCACATATTGCACGCAGATGAGTATGCTGTATTAGTTAATGATCTCGTCTCAGACACAAATTTCTTTCCTACAAAAGAGTAAAATAGTTCTGCGGCATTTATCTCAGTTGTGTATCCAACGCTGTATTCACTTCTGAAAGCAACCTCTGATTGAGATTTGAGCATGTCATTTGTTATCACTCGTGTATGGGATTTATCAGAAGTGACGATGCGTCATCAAATATCTCAGTTTCGAGATGAAGACTGATAAGACATTTACACTCTACTTTCACTTATTCAAAGGCAGAATCAGTAGTATGGAATTGACTGATGCTGGCGCTAACTAGCTGTCGCTATTTATGAATAACTGCCAATCTTCCAATTATTATTTATTTATCAAATTCAGAAGTGACATTGTAAACTATAGAAAGAGAAAGTGGGGTTATTAAAAACACCGGGAACGACACGGGGATCGGACTTTGGCCTATTTGTATATTTATGAAATCAAATTATTTGAAATGTGCGTTTATTGAGCGTACAGGAATTCGACTTCTGAATCTGTTGTAAATTTTTGATAAGAGGTCTATCATATAAATATTTAGAACGCAGACAGATTAAGCTCACGCAGAAAGACCTTTGGAGTTTACTTGCAAATTTATGAAAACAAATCTACACTCAAGAGTTTAGAGCATGTGGTTGTTAAGAACACGGGTAGCTAATTTCTCGTTCACCCTTACTTCTGCATGAGACTAAATTACCATATCGTGTAGCGGTACATTAATTCGTTTGAAGAACCACTTATGACTGCGTAAAATACTAAAATATAGATTATGAAACTAACTTAATAGATGAACATTTCTCAATTTCCAAATAAATAAGCAAAATTCGAGACGACTACCTTCGTAGTACACGTCGAATATTTTGGAATCATTACGTGATCGGTCAATATAGATCCGATAAGATAACAGTAGAATTTATGGACAGTCACGTTCGATTAAAACAACAGCATGCGGAGAGACAGTCTATGAAGTATCTGTCTTTATATATGCCATAGGAATGAAAAGTATATTACCTAACTGAGATCATTAATAAGTTTGAATAATCCTAAAATAGTTTAACTAACGTCTATTCAGTCCTGATTGTTGAATACCCTACAACGTAAATGTGTTCAAACTTTCAGACGAACATCATTGACCTCTGTGTACTTTTTACAGTGGTAGTCAGGTACTTAACTATGTCAGGAAACAAAGACGTCGAACCTATCATAATAGATAACAGGTAGTACGAAATTATTTTCAGCACACGCTGCTTTCTTTGTGACATCAAAGCGCGCGAACATTCAATACAGTTTCTACTGGATCTCACATATTTGCTAACCTCGTTCATTATATCCATGTAATTTAACATCGATTCCTAATTCTCGGAGCTTGTAAGTTAAAACGTTCCAAAAGAACATGGATGTATGAGGATCCAAATAAAGTCAATAATTGACATTTAAAGGTACATATGTGCAGTCAAATTCTAACAATTGACACTTATTCATAAAATCTTTGAGGGGGGGGGGTAGGAAAGTGCGAAATGGAATACCATAACCCAGAGATTGCGTGAAAGAGGCTGTATTAATCTGGTTTTATAATGGGGGAAATACAAAATTAAAGCGCAATTGTGAAAAGCAATAAACAGGGGATTAACATATTAGCACAACACAATCAATGTGGATACTATTTCTTATATTTACAAAATACATTCAGATTTGTACACCAGCGCAGTGCAATTCTCATATCCTGCAACGTATTTTATCTAACCAAGCATATCAATCATTTACTACAATCAAGAAAAATATTGCATGTGAAATCTTCGACAATAATGTTACGTGACTAGGATCGTACAAGGTAACAAAGAAAAGAGTGAAGCCAACAAGCTTTGTAAATTTAACAAAATAATTTATTTCCCAAGAAAATAAGGTAAACAGATGAAATAGGACTTACGGTTTGTGAATATAATCCAAAAATTATTCCTAGAATTCAAAAATATAAGTCTTATCACTAAAAGTTCTAATTGAATCCAAGTTAGAATCTCGATGAAGTTCCAATATGGAAGGTGATGACCAGTTTGTGTTGATGTGTCAACAGTTCCTTGTTGAGTCACCATGAACATAATTCCGGCTTTTGAATTTCGAATAATTTAGTGAATGTCTTTGTCCAAGAATTTCGTTGATGAAGAGTATTTTCCAGGGGAAATAAATTATTTTAAATACGAAACTCAACTCAAATGCAACAACAAGACAAATACCTTGAGTCCGAAGGTATATATTTACGACTGATCAAATCCACTAGAAAATGTCTGTTTTAACCCGCGATTTTAGATCACATGATGGTTCACGTGGTCAATTAACTTGAACAGCTCAGTAAAACAAATGCCAATTTGCACGTAGGCTAGAATATCTCTATCTAAGAATCAGATTACCAGACTGGAAATAAATTTAGAAATAAATCTGTTTACAACAGACTAACACGTGGGTTGAACATGAACTTGGTAATGATCAATCATTTTCACTCAATGTTTACAAAATCGGAACCAAGATCAAGAACTAGGTTAACTAAAAATAAAATATAGCAATCGAACTGCGTTGTTATCAGGTCAAAACAGAAAACTGAACCTTCCGAAAAAAGTCAAAGTTATCATTACAATAACGTAATGAAATAAAAATAAAATAATAGAGAATTTAAAACTAACACACAAACAATTCAATTACATATATGTAACACTTCCCCCCATAAAGAAAAAGAACGATTTATATGATAAAGCCTTCTTTTTACTATACGTTAATTATACATGAGCTAAAACAAAATTACATAAGAAAACTCTTATGAATTATACAAAGTGTACATGAAATAATATTTCTGTACACGGGAAAGTGCATCTGCAATTAAACTGTCTTTTCCCTTGATGTGCCTGATGTCAAGATTGCATTATTGTAACAACAAACTCCACCTTAATAATCTTTCATTTTTATTCTTCATCTTGTCGATGAAAGCAAGGGGGTTGTGATCACTAAACACAACAACCGCAGAAGGAGCTGAGCTAAAGTAAACTTCAAAATGTTCTAATTCCAATATAAAAGACAAGCATTCCTTCTCGATTGTTGTGTAGTTTCTTTGGTGCTTATTGAATTTCTTCGAAAAATAACACACTGGATCATCAACACCATTTCTATCTTCTTGAATCAATACTGCTCCAACCGCAACATCACTTGCATCGACAGACAGTTTAAATGGTTGACTGAAATTTGGATCTGTAAGAACCGGAGCACTTTTAAGTATGGCTTTTAACCTATCAAAAGCCTCCTGACATTTTTCAGTCCAAAGAAACTTGCTTTTTTGCTCAACAAGTTTGTCAGGGGTTCAGCAATATCAGAAAAATTGGAACAAAATTTCCGATAGTATCCAGCCATACCCTAAAATTACATCAGTTGCTTTTTACTGACAGACACAGGGAATTCAGAGATAGCCTTGACCTTAGCATCTATAGGTTTAACTTGACCATGTCCCACAATATGTCCTAGAAATATTACACTAGCACGGCAGAACTCACTTTTAGATAAGTTTATTGTCAAACTTGCATCAGTGAGTCTGTCAAAGAATTTCCGAATCGTTGCTAGATGTTCTATCCATGTGTCGTTGTAGATGATGACATCATCAATGTAAGCATCACAATTATCTAGATCAGAGGTAATCATATTCATCAAACGTTGAAAGGTACTTGGGGAACCCTTCATCCGGAACGGCATTACTTTAAATTGGTAGAGACCATCCGGAGTCACAAATGCCGAAATTTCCTTTGCCCTCTCCGTTAGTGGAATTTGCCAAAATCCTTTCAGAAGGTCAAATTTGGTGACATACTTGGCATTTCCAATTTTATCAATACAATCATCGATTCTTGGTAATGAAAATGAATCTGTTTTTGTCACACTGTTCACCTTCCTATAATCAGTGCACATACGGAAAGTTTTATCCGGTTTCGCAGCAAGTATACATGGTGAATTCCAGTCACGTTTACTTGCTGGGCTCTATGGAATCATTCTCCAGCAAATACTGAATTTCCTTTTTCAAGTATTCCTGTTTGAGAGGGTTCATCCTGTATGGGTGTTGTTTCACAGGTTTAGAATTTATAATTTCAACGTCATGAATTTTTTTTTGTCCTCGCAGGAACATCTGGAAATAAGTGCTCATATTCAAATAATAGCTGTTTAAATTCATTCCTTTCTTGTTGTTGTAAAGGTAAAAGTTTCTGGTCCAGATGTTTCATAATTTTCGAATTCCGAAGATTTTTTGCTCCAAAATCAATAGAGTCCGATTGAATTTCTTCACTAACATCCTCAGTTGGTGGGACATGTAGAACTAAATTAATTGCATGATTTACCTTGCTATTTCTCTCAATATACTCTTTTAACATGTTTATGTGGCAAAGTTGTTTTTGTTTTCGCCTCCCAGGAGTATTTATGATGTAATTGAAATCATTTACTTTCTTTTCAACCGTGTACGGACCATAATACTTGGCCTGAAGGGGATTTTGTGGAATGGGCAAGAGAGCTAGAACTCTATCACCAGGCTGAAAAGTCTTTCCCTTTGAGTTTTTATCATACCTTAATTTCATTTTTGACTGAGTAGAGTGCAGATTCGCTCTTGCGACCTCACAAGCCTTCGACAACCTATACTTAAAATCAGAAACATAATCAAGAAGATTAAGTTCAGTATCTTCATTAGAAAGAATTTTCTCTTTCAACAACTTCAATGGTCCACGCACAGTGTGTCCGAAAACTAGTTCAAAGGGACTGAATCCTAAAGATTCTTGAACTGACTCCCTTACAGCAAACAATAGTAAATGAATGCCTTCATCCCAATTTTTACCCGTATCAAAGCAATATAATCGAATCATATTTTTCCAAGCCTGATGAAATCTTTCTAAAGCCCCTTGGCTCTCAGGGTGATGGGCAGAAGATTTGAATTGTTGAATGCCTAATTCATACATAACTTGCTGAAAAATTCCAGACATAAAATTTGACCCTTGATCCGATTGGACAGATTTGGGAAGGCCAAAATGAGTAAAAAAGAAACTTTATCAAAGCTTTTACTATACTTTTGGTTTTAATATTCCTCAAAGGAATTTCCTCTGGGAATCTTGTTGATGCAAATATAATGGTCAACAAATATTGGTTCCCTGACGTTTTTTTAGGTAAGGGACCAACACAATCTACCATAATTCTACTAAATGGTTCGTCAAATGCAGGAATAGGTTGCAGATGAGCCTTAGGTAACCTCTGATTGGGTTTTCCTACCATTTGACAAGTATGAAAAGATCTAAAGTATTTAGAAACATCACTTTTAATTTTTGGCCAATAAAATTCAGCAAAGATCTTGTGATAAGTTGTATTTATTCCTAAATGACCAGCCAGAGGAGTTTCATGGGACAGACAAAGTATTTCCTGTCTGTAAGATTTTGGAACTACAATTTGATAGTTCACTGACCACTCGTCACCAGCAGGTACCTCGGGAGGTCTCCACTTTCTCATACGAATTCCATTTTTAATGAAATAAGAGACAGGTACTTCAGTGGCTTCAGTTTCACTAATGGCCCTCTGAGACAAACGAGAGATCTCAGGATCTTTTTCCTTTTCGACGACAAGTGATTGTCATTTAACACCCTGATTAGATAAAATAGAATGAGTAGTTAAAAGAGGATCACTGTGATCAATACCGTTTGATTGATCCAAACAAGGAGTGAAAGTGACCTCATCAAAAGCTTGACCAATACATGTCAGCTAAAGGAATATTTTCCTTATCAAAAATCATTCTCAAGAGCTTTCTTTGCCATAGCTCTAGTAACTGCACAAGCTCGGTATAAATCATGGAATTCTTTTTCAATAGGATCAACTTTCTGGTCCAAAGAAGGCTTGTCAGTTACAAGTCGATTAACCACAACCTTGTCTCCAGCTAGGTCATTGCCTAGTAACAAATGAATGCCCTCAACGGGGAAAGAATGCACTATTCCGACTGTCACAGGTCCTGAAACTAAGTCTGATGACGCATTTACAGAATGGAGAGGAACATTAACAAAGCCGCACTCTACTCCTGAATGAGAATACTCTCATTAGAAGAATACTTCTCATAAAAAGGCAAAGTACCTGATAATAAAAGACTCTGAGAAGCTCCTGTATCCCTTAAAATTATAATAGGGATAGGATTGGCCGAATCACCCAAGAGTGACACAGAACCCTTCGACATGAATGGTTCATAATTCTCTATAATAAAATCAGACTGGGGTTTATTAGACCCAACAAATGTATTGCTTTCAATACATGACCGTGACCTTGACCTCTTAGAAATAAGAGCATTTGGGATAGGTCTATCTTGATTCTGATGCTTATATTTGAATTTGACACGTGTTTAAACATATATGTTGTTTTAGCAGAACCACTACACCCATTAAGATAAACAGTCTTATGTCTGGCCACAGGATCATATACACATGTTGCTGTCGATGCTGGTATTTGATTATTATTCTTGTAGTATGTCCCCTTAATTTCAACGTCTGCGGATTCAGAATAGTCAAGAATATTTTCTTGTTTTATTCTCCACGTTTCCCATTCACCATTACCGAGTAGCGGTTTTAACAAATCCGCATATTTTTCATTTATATAAAATGAATCTGTGGCAACACTGACCGCGAGAAGAGGAAATCTGTTTATCATCGATAATAAATTTAGCGAAACGTACGCGAGCATCGAAGATCTTAAATGAGTAAACTGCGGTGATTTTCCATCAATATAACTCACAATTGTACCTAATTTGGTCCCGTCTGACAAATGAGTATGACTCCGATCTATAAAAGTGTTGTTTTTTTTTCCGTTGTATCAGCAATTATAAAATCGAGTTCAGCATGGTCCATAATTAATCTTGTACAATGTCGTTTATGGTCATATGATCCTCCTTGAGTAAATTTACCAATTATTTTCCTACCAAGATCTTTAGCTGCTTTCTCATTAATTTTCTTTTCTAACGTTAGATATGTTATTGATAATTTTATTTATTTCTTCTTCGGGAAGGTCAGAAAATTTCACTCTAACATCATCCGCATTAAATCTATCTGGTTCTGGCAGCCAAACTTGTTTCTATTTACGGCATGATATAATTGCTTCATTTACTCTCAACGATGTTAAAATTCCTTTATCAAGCATGTATCGTAATAGTACTATTGGAGCCAAATATGTTTCTGAGAAATGACGGCCAAACCAAGCGTAAGTAATCGGATGGAGATTTTCCGTAGACTCGTCGAATCCGGTTAAATCAAAATCTGGCAGGGGTCCATTTATCGCAACTCTGGTCATCTCGTGTGTTGGATGTCTAAATCTTTTGAAATACTCAGAACATTCTCTGTATCCAAGAAAACTTCCAGGATAACATGCTACCATATCAACCGATATAACATCCTTATAATCGTATTTAATATTCCATAATCCGCCGTGTCCGGATTCGATACAACTACGCTGAATATCTTCAAGAAATTCCGATCTTGTCGGTTTCCATGAATTTTTCTTCTGAGCGATGTGAGCGGCAACTGATGGAATGGTAAAACCATTATTCAGTAATTCTTCAACACTAACATCGTCCGAGATATATTTTAACGCAATATTTTTCATTTCTTCGTGAAGAGTTTCTGTACGAAAAATTTCTCCGCTAGGCCATACAAACTGGTTATAATTTTCATCATCGGAACTTCGAAATAGCCACACAGACACAGGGTCACTCTTACTGATATTTCTGATAAAATCAAATATATGATCATTATAAAATTTAACTGTTCTGTCTCGTGGAGATATTGTCACCGCTGATGTCCATGCGTGTGCGTTATGATCAATGATCGTTATCGGGGCTCCATTTCTTGTATACTTCGGTTTGTATAAAATCTCTCCGGTTAATGTCTTCACCGTGATCGGAAATCTTAATTTTTTTCCGAATTTAGCAACGTCGTTGATAGACGCTCCGGTATCTTTAACTGTTTCTGCCCACTTATTTATGTTTTTACGTCTTAGATCTGTTAAACCGTTTCCGCGTATCGCGTTTGAGAAATGTTCTGTAACTCGCTCAGCTACACAGTTTATCCTCGTTGACGCTGTCAACGATGAAAGTTCATCGGTTTGAGATCACTAACGCTAGGTTTATCATTTAGCGGATATATCGCATAAACAACTGCAGTTACAGGATACGTTCGTTCATAATATGGTTTATCAATGCCAGTCAATATTCCTGGTTTGGAATTTTTATTTAACATGACAACATTATTTCCAGTGCGAAGTCGGACAGGGTCACGTTTGTCACGGATAATCCAAATGTCGTCCTCTGTCTCTGCAATAAATTTTATTAGAATAAAATATCTTTGATCGTCGAGAACTAGTTAATAATATTCTTACCTCGCTCGTCATTCATTCTAGTATCGATAATATCAATAATTCTGAATGTTGACCACACGTTAGCTGCACCATCGTCGCGAAATTCCTTCTTGGCTTAACGGATACGATCAGTTATATCCGTATTCGTTAAACCCAGATCTTGCATTGAAAAACTAAATTTAGGTTTCGGCAGCTTGTCAAGATCGAATCTGCCTCTAGAAGGCTTAATTGCGGATAATCTCTCAAATTTCTATATGCTATAATTAAGGCAAATATGTGTTTAATTAAACTTTAATTA
>JAECUM010020811.1:0-63664 GCA_016617855.1 Megalonaias nervosa | reverse complement strand
TGTTTGCATTCTGCTTACTTTCTGTAAGTTTCAGTATATCATCAGGATCATGGTGTACAAATTTGTTTTCCCTAACAAACTTACATTTGGACACAGAATGATCATTTTCATTTACAAATGTCTCAGCCATGTCTCTATCAAATTCTTTAGTTAACGCACAGTTTAGTAGATTAAATGTTGCTTCATCATCTTGCTCCTTATCTAATGACATTGTTTTCTCTTTTTTTCCCCACAGAGTTGCACAGTGTGTGCTTTTTGCAGGAGTGAGAGACTGGAAACAGCAGTGTTGACAGAGATGACAGCAGACGACACAGGATGGAGCTCAATAATATTTATTTCCTGGAGTGGGTATGGTTGGGTTTTTTTGTTTGTTTAAAAATGTTAGTTTCTATAAAAACAGTTTACATGAAAATCATTTTCTTGCTATCTTCTCTTTTTTAAATGTAATATTCCAAGAAATCCATAAACCAACACTTCAAAAGCCATGCTATTTTTTAGTATTGTGTGATATATATATATATATATATATATATATATATATATATATATATATATATATATATATATATATATATATATATATATATATATATATATATATATATATGACGAATTACTATTATCATGCAGGTTCGAGAGTTTGTAATTCTTACTATACGGAACGTAGAACCCGGGGTCCGCGGTTACAGCAACCATCGTCTTGCATGCACACGCCAAACAGTCCCTCTGCATGTATCACCAAAAACGATGCTACATAGTCTCCGGTATATCCATTCGTGTGTAGCAGCCACACCCGTATATCGACTCAAACTTAATGCTCATTTATGTACACAGTCTCTTCAGATTCCGAAGACAGAAATTAATGTGTATACAGATTAAAACAGAAATACAAATATACACCAAACAGTATGAAAAGTTTTATCCCTGGATCATATTGGAAAATGCTCGATAACATTAACATAATTTTTAAATACGACACAAAATTTTATAAAGGGGCAAATACAAAGCCTTTTTTCCAATGTTAGGAGCTAAGCAGTTTCTTAGAGGAAGAAACAATAATTTACATCCACCAAACAGACGCGAAACACATAAACGAAGATGCATTCTTGACCCGTACATGTTTGGATGATGAACCCCAGTCATTAGATGGACGAAATAAGAAAAAAATGTTAAAAGAACTTTAAATGGGTAAAGTACATATCTGTTTGATTCTGTCATCAACCCAACAAATGTGTGTAACGAAAATCAAAGATCACGCAGAAAATCAAAATGTTTTGACCTTATTCCACTCTGAAAACTAAGGACGGGCACCGTGTGTAACGAAAACTCAAACGCCATGTACAAAATGTATAAGACAAATTATATATAAGTAATGAATGAAGGTGATACATAAATATGTCAAAGGGATAATGGACAAGAGTAATAATAATAATAATAATAATAATAATAATACACGTAACGGAGTTAGACGAGAAAATATTATCGCAAAAATTGGGTACGTCTGATAAACTGATTTCTTGTTGCAGTTTTGATAGGACTGTATAAGGAAGGTTAGGCGGTTTCATTTGGGCCTAGATTTTAAGGAGTTTTCATTTGTATTATCCAATATATGATTTCTCTATAGGTCCATCCCAGATTAGAATCGGTCAGTATATTTCGAGGGGCGAGCCTGAATGCCCAGTCGAGTTGAAGTGTTTGGCGAAGTTCGTGTTGATTTTGTTGCAAATGGTGCTCTTCAGGTTATTGATTCATTTACTGGAATCACAGATGTTCATTTGCTGTTGTTGGCTGTCAGGGAATCAGCTCAGGGATCTTTAGGACTGGGTCCCTTTGAACTACTTTTGGACATGCTATGCGTGGACCATGTGCACTGACTATAGAAAGGTAAACATTGTGACCAAAAAAGATTCATTTGCATTGCCATTAATCGGTGACTGACGGAAAGGGCAAAACATAATTTGTCATTCGTGACTCCAGATGGACTTTATCAATGTAAAGTGATGCCGTTTGGGATGAAAGGTTCGCCTTTGTACTTGTGATCGTTAATGAACATGATTACATCTGGTCGAGACAATTGCGATGCTTACATCGATGATGTCATCATCTACAACGACACATGGAAAGATCACCTACAAACAATTCGGAATTTTTCTGACAGGCTCACTGATGCAAATTTGACAATTAATTTATTCAAAAGTGAGTTTGTCGTGCTTGTATCATTTCCTATGACATATCGTGGGATATGGACAAGTTAAACCTATCTCTGAATTACCTGAGCCTCTCAATAAAAAGCAACTGATGCGATATTTGAGTACGGCTGGATACTATCGGAAATTTTGTTTCAATCTTTTCATACTTGCTGAACCCCTGACAAATTTGTTGAGCATGAAAACCAAGTTTCATTGGATTGAGAAATTTCAGGAGGATTTTGATAAGTTAAAGGCTATGCTTAAGAGTGACCAGTTCTTTCAGATCCAGATTTCAATCATTTAAAACGTCTTTTGATACAAGTGATATTGTGGTTGGTACAGTATTGATTCAGGAAGAAAATAATGGTGTAGATCATCCAGTTAGCTATTTTGCTAAGAAATGTAATAAGCAGCAGAAAAATTATTCCACAATCGAGAAGGAAATATTTAGTTTTGATATTGGCATAGCAACACTTTGAAGTGTATATTATTATTGTATTTAGTGATCACAACCCCTTACTTTATTGGCAAGATGAAAGACAAAAATCAGGTATCATTACGGTGGAGTTTGATATATCAAAAATACAATATTGACATTAGGCACGTTAAGGAAAAAAAAAAGCTTAATAGCAGATGCACTTTCGAGTGTATAGTAACATTGTGTATTTCATGTATACTTTGTGGCATTCATTAGATTTGATCTTATGTAATTTATTTTTATATACATGTATATTTAACTAATTGTGAAAAGAAAGCTTTATTTCCTAAATCTCTCTGTCTTTTATGAGGACAAGTGTTATGTATATTTCATTTGCATTGTTAGTTAGTTTCTTTAGTTTTGTTTTTATTTCGTTATGTACTATTGTAATGCAACATTGTATGTTGGACTTAACCTTTTCCAAAATCAAGTTTATTTTCTACTTGACCTGAATCATTCATTTTGTTTATTCTGTACAACTAATGCATTGCTATATGTATCATTGATTTTGTTTATTCTGTACAACTAATGTATTGCTATATGAATCATTGATTTTGTTTATTCTGTACAACTAATGCATTGCTATATGAATCATTGATTTTGTTTATTCGGTACAACTAATGCTAACTATTCTCTACAGAGCTAATCCAAGCGCAAAAGCAACGTGAAAAAGAAGAGAGAAAAGTAAAGAGAGAAAGAGAAAAGGAAGAATGGGAATTTCAATTTAGATTAAAGAATTAGAGCTGGCAAGTGGAAAAAACTCCCCGCTTTACACATAAATTCAGGTTCAAATGTTACTATAAATATAGATTAGTACCACTTTTTAAATTAAAGGAGATAGATAAACATTTTCCTCATTTTGAAAAAAGAATGAAAATTTTAAATGGCCAAGAGAGCATTTGGGTATTTTTTAACGTAGCTTAACAAGTTTAGTAATATCGCTACGATATCTGTAAAGTGGCAGTTTATAGTGATGTTTAGCACTGGGGCATCATGACACATATATGTAGCATCATATCCCACCTAGTCACATTATCCTGACATCAGGTTGAATAGTCCTAACACTAACCTCTTAATGCTGAACGCCAAGTACCATTTTTATAAGTCTTGGCATTACTCGGCCTGGGTTCGAACCCGCAATCTCCAGCATCCGAGGTGGACGTTCTACCCACTGAGACCTCCTGTGCGGTGATCTGGTTATGGAATGTATATTGATGAGTTATGCGTTGGTACCTGTAGCAGATAGACAAGTATGAGTTTGAGTGTGATTTGGATTTTAATCTAGCTCTAACAATATTTCAGTCATATCGCATGATGTCCCACCCAGTCACATTATCCTAAAACCTGTCCGACCAGTCCTAACACTAACCTTTTAATGCTGAGCTCATAACGAGGCAGCCGTCAGTACCATTTTTATAAGTCCCTGGTATGACTCGGCCCAGGTTCGAAACCGCCACCTCCCACATTCAAGGCGGACGCTCTAACCACTAGGCAAAGGTTTAGGAACAATAAGAAAGCAATTGGTCAGACCCACGTCGATTTTCAAGGGAAAAAGAGCAACTATTTGATAGGCGGTGCTCAACCAAGAAGGTTGATCAACACTACAATAATCTCAGACAACACTTACCAGTTAAAGAGTTCAATAATTGCGTCCATAGTGACGTTAACACCTAACCTTATGTGCAAAAGGTCGAAACGTTAGAAAATGATGTTCATACAGCTGACGATTATTCCTTAACCCACAAAGTTCTTTTATCAATAAGTCTTCCACTCAGTCTTCTAGTTAAAAGCTATATCAGTCTAATACGAGCACTTTCAAATCTCAATCTGGCACCACATTTAGGAATAAAGTTTCTGACAAGTCTGATCAGAAATCTTTATCTCTTATCTCTTCCTACGTGCACATATTGCAAGAAGAAAATAGCACGTTTAATCTTATTGCTTCAAATTGAAAAAGCAAAAGAATTTAAGTCAGACCTATTCCAAATGCTTTTATTTCTAAGACGCCAAGGTCGTGTATTGAAAGCAATACATATGTTGGGTCAAACAAATCACGGTTCTATATCACTCATGGGTGATTCTGCCAATCCTATCCGTATTACAAATTTAAGGGGCACAGTAGCTTCTCAGAGTGTTTTACTTGCAGGTACTTTGCCTTTTTCTGAGACGTCTTCTTCAGTAATTGCTAGCATTTATTCTCAGTTTGATGTATGCCATTGTTAATAGGTCCTCATATTGTTATTCTATAAATAAAAACATGTTTCATTTTGGAAACGGATAGTGCATTCTTACGTTGAAAGTGAAGTCCTCAAAGGTACATCCTCTACTTTTTAATGAACAGTAAATGCTATCTGGTTTTAGTCACAACCTTTTTTTAATGTTTTGATAGGTAAATTGACAATTATGATGGCTTTGTTTTCTTAAATTTTCGCTTTGCTCTTTGTAGAATCGATGCAGGGGTTTTATTGATTATTATATTTCTCAGTTTTCATCGTAGTTGTCATTTCAGAATGTATAAATACAGTCCACACAAATACTTCCCTATAATAATAATACAGATAGGGAGTTGAAAAGGTTGTTAAACAGTAACTAAAAGTGTGTTTGTGTATGTATTGCTTATATGTAATGTAAACTAGCTCCTAAGCTTTTGAGATGAAAGTGTTCTCATGTTGTTTTAAGTTATGAAAGAACACACGAAAATTACTGTGCAGGTTCTTGGGTTGATGGTACTCTCTGTAATTGGTCCTCACAATGATCGTAATAATAGTAAAGTAAGAATGGTCCTCATATTGTTTAAAGAGCCGTGCAGTAAACAAAAAGTAATACACGTGGAGCCTGAACTACATTTAAACTTATATTCAATTTTGCTGCCTGTACTCTCATTCCTTAATTGGTTCTCGAGATGTAGTCATATGTCAGTGTTATCACGGGTATGTATGTATGTATGTATGTATGTGTGTCTGTATTTATCTATTGATGATTTAATTTGTATGTTCTTCTCTAATTGAGAATATGTTTATCTTTGTATGTGTGTAGTGTTGTCGGTTGTTTTTAAAACAAAATATAAGGAACCCTCATGTGGATCGATACTTTTCAAAGGCGTCTCTGTCACTGTTTTACATCTTTCTTATTTTAGATGTGTATATATGACCTAGATGTTTTAAGAGGAAGTATGTATACTCATGAGGTGTGTCGTTTGGAATGAACCAGACTATAAAAAGGCTGTAGCATCCCTCTTTTTACATTAGATTTGATTTCACGTTTATATTTACCAAGCATATCTTCCCGAGTTGTTTCCTTTCATACAAAAATGATTCACCTAGGATGGTACGTATTATTTTACGTTATCGATTTGTCCCTCTCTCATTGTTTCTTCCATTCACGTTAATATAAAGCTGGGCCTTGTTAACAATGGTCCCATCGAGTATAAATTTTGTTCGTGTGTTACATGAGTTGTTTTAGTTGCTTCTATATTCAAACTGGAAAATATTTTAAGAAAAGGTTCTCTGCTACTGATTATTATTAATCATTATTTTTTAGTTTCGCTAGACAAAATATATTATTCTTATTGAACGGTTTGTCACCATTCAAGGGCTTTTTGGATTATGTATACATGTTATTCTGTTTTGCCAGCTTCCAGCTTTGCTTTATGAGACAATCTTCACTTTGATTATAATCAGAATATCTCTCTATCTCCATGTTACTGTCCCTCTTTTATCTACAGTACCTACCAATACATCCGCTTTCTCAGGTATATTGACATATCGCCCACTAGTATGTACTGACTAAAATATTTGCATTTCAGAGAATTCTTCTCCCGAATGAACTATCATCTGGATTTTGAAGGGATCTAGTCATTGAGCATAGATATTCCACTTCAATTAGCAGTGAATATTTTCATCACCTCCCGGACTTTAATAAAGGTTCAGCAATAATATATCAGAAGAGCAGCGTACAGTAAAGCAGAATATAAAAGTACATTGCCTTGACAAAATGTTTCATTTCATTCTTCTCCTTTGTGTTGTGAATTGCGCATGGTTCCTTCGTGGAGAAAATGTTACAGATAAAAAGAAAGATTTTTATGATGATGAATTTATGAAAACTGATACACTATCAAAATATTCCAATTGTACAATGCAAGTTGAATCTTTCACGGGTATCTATTTGGAGCACTGGATAGGAGTTCTTCGGCCACATTTTGCGCACTACACGTTGATGTTCAGCAATACCACAGCTATCCGTGCACTTCCAACGGTTATTAGGCCATTAAAATGGGTTTGGACCTATCGCCCGCCAAACAGTGTTATCCCATACCTCAACTGGCCAGTTGATTTTTCGATACTGTCATTTGGCCTTCTATGCGCAAAGTGCCTCGACAGGGAAATTTTCATCCATATCAATGTTACGCCATCGAATTGTACGATTGCTTTAGGACAACAGAACGCATCATACGCTATAGCTACTGCGCTAAATAACATGACCCAACAATATCTCGCTCCAACCCGTAAAAGCTATAATTACAGTTCCTGGTGTTATATGGTGGAAATACCAGGTGTCAGAGATACTTTAGCATACACGTTTGCGCTTTACTTCAATTACCCACTCGATTTCATGAGATACAAATGTTGTTATTCTAAGTTTAGTTACTATAAGGAATCAGTCCAAGTTTTCTGTCCTGAGATAACGAAAGAAAAATGGCGTACAAGCACACTCGGACCTTATGTAATTGGATTGGTTCTCCTCTGCTACTGCCCTTTGATACTCTGTTGCTGGGGCGATTCAATGGCAGCAATTGGATGGAAGATTCCTCAAGAAAATGCTTATGAGGACTTAGACGACTCGGATAAAGAACAGTGGGTATACCTTGATGGACATGCTCCCATTTCATTGACAAACTTAACATGTGGATTGTGTGGCTTGGGCTGGAAGTATCCAATGGCAGTTTCACGTTTAAGAAGAGCACTTTTCGTCTTATTTAGTCCCATTCTAATCTTTCTGCAATGTTTGATCTACAGCACTTATCAAGGCGACCTGACGTCCGACCTGATTGATCATGGAGTTCCTATGGGCTTTCTGAGTATGTTGGGAGGAATGGAGAAAAGTAAAAGTCTCTTTGTTCCTATGCTCGGAGGACCTTACTGTTTATTAATCATGTACTACATTACTGGTTTCATCTTTCTCCTCATTCCGCGGAGTCTAGGGGATCTTTTTGAGAAAGGATCTCTTGATTCCAAATTAGCCGGATTGTCTCCCCTTGTTTTATGCACAAAACGTATAGAGGAAATATCTATGGTTCCAGTAAATCTGTACCATGGTTACAAAAGGCTTGCAAGGTTAATTCTGGCTCGTTTTTATCTTGTTATGATGCCTAGGTTCTGGTTTGATGCAGTCTTGATAATCTATTTCAGAATCAAAAGTCACCTTGATTTCTTATTTAAGCACTTGACAAAGCCAATATTTATCACATTATCATGTGTTATCGTTCCATTGCATTTCATTTTGGGGTCACTAGAAATTTTATTTTGTTTAATATATTACAGCATACCAATAATCTGGTTTTGTATCGTGGTGATCAGCGGTTTCGTCTCTAGAGCGACGTCATGTATTGAAACTCAGAGTCCACTGAATTTGCCCCAGTCTGGCCGACTCATCTTGCGACTTGCAATGTATACTATAATTGGGCCACTTTTGCTGTATTTAGTGCATGGATTCTTTGTAATATACTTGGCGAGTTTCTCAATTGTCGGTGAAACAATTATTTTTCTGTTCTATGCCCTGGTTTTGTTTCCATCCTCATCATTTGGTTACCTGTTTTTCGGTGGAGCTCTCTTGTATTATGTTTGGAAGCTTCTGAAAGGCATTGGGGATGTCTATTACGAGTTGCTCTCTGACCTAGTTGAAATATGCACCAATTTTGACCTGGAGCATAATATTTCGAAGCTACAAAACTCAACAGTAATGATTGAGGCGCCTTCAGGAAGCACTGTAACTGCTCTGCGAGTGAATTATAGAACTATAAATTTGACAGAACAGCAAAAAAGCATCATTCGTAATCGGTCACATACTAGATCCAAGACGTACGTTCGCTATGACAATCACATTCCAGGAATTTCCCGACGCCTCTTCAGCTTTGTCGTCCGAAAATGTAAGCCGGTTCACATAACCGTATTCCATGCAATCTTAAGAATTGGGCTGATAGTTCTGCTCGTGTTTGGCACCATGAAGCTCTCTATGAACTCGCAAAGAATGTCTTTTGAGATCAGTGAGGTCATGCACGTGCTTTTCATTGTAGTGATTGGGGCTCTGCCACGTGTACTGGAGATAACGCTATCCCACACTGATAAGGCTGTTCACAAGGAAATTCATCTAATGATGTTGGAAAAGTTGATACACGAGTTTCATAAAAGTAAAATGGAATTAGGCGATCCTTTCAGGACGGAATGAATTCTTGTGTTATTTTAGAAATAATTCTAAACGTAAAATATTCTGCGGCAAAATTCAGAAAAACATAATCAAGAAATATTTTACTGAGAAAAGTCCATTAGCAAAATTTTATGAATGTTGACGGACCTTTCACAAAGATATTTGCATATACCGAATTCAACTACATCTTAAGTTTGTATATAGTAGTAATATATAGAACATGTTAAAGTGGTGGACGACCTGTTTTTCACCTTTCTGATACACGATAGAGACGTGACGAAGAAGTGATCTAAATCAGTGATATTACGTTATGTTGAAAATACAAAGTAAGGTTTGTACATTTCTATGTCGGCCCACATTCGGGGGTGTATGTGAATACAGGACAAAATAAATCGAGTCAAACGTGTGTATAATGTAAACCTTTGTAGTAACAGATTACATTTTCCAATTCCATAAAGTGATTTTATTTTGAAGATGAAATATTTTGTGCGTTAACCTCGTTAATGTTTTCATTCGCACATCTTTGAACTACAAGTTTTAGAATTGTTTCTGATATTTTCATACGCAGATTGAAAAAAAAATTCACGAAATGTATATCAAACGTAGGTGCTAAATGTATTTTATTTGTATTTTCTGCACTGATACCTTGAATTCATATTTGCAAAAGTCACTAATTTACCATAATTAGGAGATGGAAAAAGTAATAAGCATCAGAAATTATTGACAGACATACAATATGTGTGTATGTATTTGACGTTTAACTTGTAACAGCAAACTGTATCTCAGTTAGAAAACGATAGAAAGAATATATGATTGACGTTTTGAATATACTAAATATTATCGAAAGATGGAAAAATAGACCTATTGATTCCTCTAATTACATGTACATGACTCACGTGTTATGTCATGCTCAATATGCGGACGTTAATTTCTTGTTAATTAGCTAGCATTCTTAACTTGTTACAGGCCTGATTTTGGAATTAAAATCTGCCATATAAATTATCTATTATATAAGAAGTGCATGTGTGTGTGTGTGTGTGTGTGTGTGTGTGTGTGTGTGTGATTTGGATTTTTAACGTAGCTTCAGCATTTCAGTCACATCGCTACGATGTTTGCATTTTGACAGTTTATAGTGATGTCTAGCACCGTGGCATCATGCCGCAGACATGTGGCATGATGTCCCACCCAGACACATTATCCTGACACCAGGCCGACCAGTCCTAACACCAACCTCATAATGCTGAGCGCCTAGCGATGCAGCTGTTATGCCATTTTTTATAAGCCTTTGGTATGACTCGGTCGGGGTTCGAACCCACGACCTTCCGCATCCGAGGCGGACGCTCTAGCCACTTGGCCACCAGAGCGGTATCGTATGAGAACCAGTACTTTGCACAAAAGTACTAACATCAGTTGTGAACAATGCAAAACTTCAGTCAAATCGGAAATAAATACAGTAAAGGACTAATGTGTGCGTGTTTTCGTCTTCCGGTATCCCTACGAACGTATCACAATTGATCAAAACATTAATTTTACGGTTTCTGGGAATGTAATTAATTGTATCAAGAAATACAACTTCATATAATACACTCAACGTTTTCTTATCAGATAGAGTGTATTTATTTTCTGTGTTAAGAATTCGTTGTCTGTTGTACAAGTTTTAGACAATTTTACATACAGCATCAGTTTGTAGTAACGCTGGAGTTTTTATAAAAAAAAAGTTTCCTTGGAGAATTTTATCAAATGTTGTGCAAAATATTTTGCATATACTTCTACTCTCCTAAAAGAGCTGCATAAATTAGAACATGGAAATGTATAATTAAAATTAACCGACTTTCGAAATGTGAATTAAATTATTATAATTATTAACTTTAGGACAATAATTACAGTTTAATGATTAAATTCTTCGAAAACATTGTATTATCCCTTATTTTGTGAAATCTGCTAGACAAACTCGGATGTACGTCACATCACTAAACGCGTTTGATTTACCCTCCCTGATAAGTCTGGCATCTTCTTCCTGTAACCTAGACATTATTTTATGATAGTTCTATCACGTCTCCTTCATTTTAAACTTGTTTATTCCAATGTTTGCCTCTTTTTATAAAGTTGGACATCTCTCAGCTACAACGACCTACCTGATCGAAGAGACTACTTCCATTTGAGGATTAACGCAATTTTAAAGGAGAGATTCAACAAACGCCTAAAGGCAAAGCTATGAGGGAGAAATGGGTTTATAATTTTACGGCATTATTTGTACATGTCAAAATCAAACTGTGCTGTTGTAAAGGAGGAAAGATATTCACACACGCACGTGCACATTCGATGACGTGGAGTATTTTTTAAAGTGGAGTATATATATATATATATATATATATATATATATATATATATATATATATATATATATATATATATATATATATATACCACTCTATGGTCTTAAGAGTAGTAACAGAAAAAGTAAAACCACATGTTTAGGAAAGGACAACAAATAATATATTTCCCTAGAATACAAGGTGAAAATTTAAAAGGAATTTACAGAATTGTGAATTTAACCCAAAATGATCGTAATATCTATATCGCAAGTAACAAGGTATTGGGAGTACTGAATTAATTATAATATTTGCAATTGTTACATGTAGGCTCGTACAAAAGTAACAAAAGAAAAGAGTGAAGTCAACAAGCTTTGTAAATTTAACAAAATAATTTATTTCCCTAGAAAACAAGATAAAAATATGAAATAGGACTTATGGTTTGTGAATATAGTCCAAAAATTAATCCCAGAATGGAAAAATATAAGTCCTATCACTAAACAGATCTAATTAAATCCAGGTTAGAATCTCTATGAAGTTCCAGTACGGAAGACGATGACGTAAGATGAGGTCGTTGTACTGATGGCAACAATTCCTCGTTGAAACACAGTTTGTAATGTTCTGTTTAGAATTCCAGAATAAATTTCCACTGTATGTCTTTGTCCCAGAGATTTATAAAGAAGTATTTCCCAGGGTGAATAAATTATTTTAAACACGAAAATCAACTCAGATGGCAACAACAAGATGAATACCTTGAGCCCAAAGGTACATTCTTACGACTGACAAAATTTCACTGAGAATGAGTATTAATCCCTCATTTTTAGATCACATGGTGATTCACTAATTTGAACAGCGCAATAAAGAAAATGCCATTTATCACGTAGGCAAGAATAGCCCTATCTAAACATCAGATTCTTACACTGGAAATATATAAAAAAGAAAGGCTGTTTACAAGTTAGCTAACACGTGGGCCAAACATGACCTTGGTAATAGCCAATCTTTTTCACTTAGTGTTTACAAAACGTCTCAACCAAGGTGAGCTAAAAATACTGATAATGTAATATCTTTTACTTTCAAATCAGGTCAAAACAGAGAAGTGATTTTTCAAAAATAGTCAAATCCCGTGAAAATTATCATTATAATAAAATGTAATGAAACAAAATTAAAATAAAAAAAGAATTTAAAACTAACACACAAGTAATTAAATTACATATTCGTAACACAATGCTTTTGGAGATGAAATTAAAGTAATAATGAAGAGCATTGTCTACTGCAGAATCTTATATATTAGCATAAGACACAATAAAATAACATCAAATTCGTAAACAAATTCTATTCAAGAACATTCTTAGGCTAGACCTTGAACTCAGATATCAGTAAACAACCTATTTATAACTTACAAACAAGACAAAATACAGGTACGCCTTCTAGAACCTTCTAAGGTGAAAAGGCCAAGACAACATATTTTTATTATCCTAAAGTATAATCTACAATGATGAACGACAGTTAGCTATGTACAATGTTGTTTACAAATGACACTTTCAATCTGCAAGCATGTACAAAGGTTAAACACACAATATAGATATACATAACACCTCCCCTCATAAAAAGAGAAAGATTTACACAATTTTACATATTAATCAGATATACATATAATTAAATTCAGATATACATATAATTAAATATATATATATATATATATATATATATATATATATATATATATATATATATATATATATATATATATATATATATATATAATATATAATATAATAATACATAGGAATATAACTTATGAATGATACAGAATATATACAAACTAAAGTAGTATAGTACTTCTGTAGACCTGAAAGTGCATCTGCAATCAAATTATTTTTTCCCTTCATGTGCCTAATGTGTATAAATGATTAAAAGAAACAAAAAACATTTTAATATTAAAAAATGATCTGTTTTTCGAACGTTTGCTTTAACATAAAAACATTAAATACATTACAGTATGTGTGTGCCAACTACCCAAGGAATTTACAATGCCCGTCTCTTAGAGATTATTGTAATTTTGTATCATTGATATCATGTAACACTGTAGAAAAATCTCAGGGAAGGCGTATGAATACCATTATTAGGATTCGGTTTCCTCTAGCTTACCAATGTAGTTTGAGGGAGGAGATGTGAATACATTTTCTAACTAACTGCTATGGAGTTTTAATAGCTGCTCTGGAAGCTGAAAAAAATAGAACTTATCTAAAATTTCTCGCTGTTATACCAAATTTAGCTTTTCTTTTAGATTTCAAAGTTTAATTTTTATAATATTATTTTTGAAACCACAATTGTGTCATTTCATAACTGTATGCGTTACAGATGATAAATAAATAATGTGTGATACTATATTATTATGACACACTATGAAGCTTCCGCGTCTGGAACACTCCTCCTATTCTAAGCTTATTTCACAAATATGTTCATGCCAAGAATTATTCGGTACGAAATGATGTGCCAATTTGAACTTAATGGAAAGTTATTTTAAGAATGACAACAACATAAAAAGCAGCATGACTACATCCTCTTCCTTTTATGCATCATTATCGCTATATTGCTTAGCAAACGTAATGAAAATTCCATGACGATGGTGGCAAAGTTACACATAATAAACAAAACCTTTATTTCACAAATGTGTCATAAGTGATGATGTCAAAACATGTTGAATAACTCTCACAAAGTCTTTGATTTTGAAACTGCCACCAAAACAATGAGATGAGAGAGATCCCCTCGAGTCTTGAAGTAACGAGATTACTACCATGCACACTTATGCCATTCGCGTACTCTTTTTCCTACCAGTGATTTTAATCTTAGAGCTACCAACCTGTCAGCTGGATCACAAATGGTAGAACTGAATAAAATGTCATCAAAATATATGAAATGGTTAAAAGGTGATAGCTTTTTTTGTTCAGATATTATACCTGTATATGAACAGAGGCAACAGATTTACATTTCCCCTAGTTGTCATCTGAAGTCATGGTTATGGCATCTTTAATTATGAACAGCAGGAGGGAAAACGACCAAAAAATAGTGCGGCCGACTTTGGGTGGATGGCCCCCATTCAATGCTCCATTTCAGAATCTGAGGCTAAAAATAATTTTATGTTTTTCACCAAGTGACATTGACTCATGTTACGTATATATAATTAAACTGCTTGTGTGTTAGTTTTAAAATTCTTTTTTATTTTATTTTTGTTTCATTACATTTTATTGTAATGATCATTAAAGGAATTCAAAGTTCTTTTTCAGTAGTTCGATGTTTTCTTTTAGCAAGTGTTGTTTGTTTAAGACGTAGACGTGTTACATAAGAATTATTTTTAGTTAACCTAGTTCATCTTAGGTTGGGAACTTCGTAAACAGGCAGTTAAAATGATTGGTCAGAATCAGGGCCATACTTTGATTGCGTGATCACCATGTGTAAACAACGCTTTTTTATGATTGGTTTTTAAGTGGGGTTACACTGGCGTACGTGATAGTTTTCTTGCAGTAAGAGACCACATGACCCATCTCGCGAGACTTGAAATGATGTTTTTGGGATTTAAAAACGCATTCTTAATATTCTTCTGAGAGAGTCGTTTTAACATCTTGAAGGAACAAAGTGTTATTTTTATTTGTTGCCAGATTGTTTGTTTTTCGTCTGATTTTTGGATTTAATAATTTATTCTCCTGGAAACTCAACAAGTTGACTTTCTTATAAAAAGCTCTGAAAGATATTCATGGAAATTTATTCTGGAATTATTCGGAAACAAAAACTGTGATTCAATTGAGGAATTGTTGATATTCGTACATTGGACCACATCTGACGTCATCGCCTTCCATATTTGTGTGTCGTCGAGATTCGAACTTGGATTCTAATAGAACTATTTAGTGATAGCACTTGTGTTTTTCATTCTTAGGATTAAATTTTGGATTATATTCACAAACCGTAAGTTCTATTTAACAATTTTTACATTGTTTTCTAGGGAAATAAATTATTTTGTTAAAATATACAAAGCTTGTTGGCTTTCACTCTTTTCTTTGTTACTGAGTACGAGCCCTTGTCACGTAACACTCATTAAACTATCCAAATGCCAATCTGAGGCCTGTTGAGAGACCTACCCCGCCCCCCAAAAAACAAACTGTGGCCGACTTGGGAGGTGGGGTGGGGTAGGGGACACGTTCAATGCTTCTTTTCAGAATCTGAGGCTAAAAAATGTTATGTTTTCGCCACGTGCCGTTGACACATTAAACTGTCCAAATACAAATCCGAAGCTTCTATGTAAGCATGGTTACAATTCATAAAGGGCGGGGGGGAGGGGGACATTCAAGGCCCCATTGTGAGAATGTTAATTTTACCTGAGATAAAATCTGAGGCTAGCAAAATGGAATGACTGCGACCAGGCTGATTGACGTTGAAAACACTAAAATCGTTAATGTCAACTGACCATTGACCTATAATTAAATCGTTGCAGTAATAACAATAATAATGTATTATTCTGCCCTTACCATGGAATCTCATACAGCTAAACTAGTTTGACAGCGATTAGATGCAGTCAAGAAATATATTCCAGTCCGTGATTCTGTCAAACAGCAGCTGCAACAGCATCAGGAAGCTCATGTGGAATTAACAGAACAGTTATTTAAACCAGTCACAAAAGATCTTCTGTCATTGGAACAAACCGCTAAAGCAACTGGAAAAATATCAGAAAGGACTAAAAAACAATAGATTCTCCGGGAGCTTCCAGCTGAAATAGCCGCTGTTCAAGCACAATTACAGCAAGAAATACAGCAAGCAATAGGGGGTATCGATCAAGCCTGTGCTGAGGTCAGTGATGTAAGGGATCTTGTTGCACCTAAATCTGTTTAAAAAAAAATAAATAAAATAAAAATAAATAAAATAAAAAAATAAAAAAAATTGCCGAATTTACTGAAGAAGGTCTCAAAATGCTTCGGGAAAACCCTATAGCGGTTGCTGCAGCAGGATATCCATATCGCAATACTTTGTTAGACCCAAATACTGCTAATGTTTCTAAAATAAATTGGGTTCCTTTTGTATTGGAAAAAGCCATGGTATAACTAAACTCAGTGGTGAATATGAGGTTATATTTAAAGAATTTGAGAAACAAGTCGAAGAAGCGAGAAAAGCCCCATTACCAGGACATATGATATCGTCCGAAAAATTACTATTCATACCACATCATATTGAGGAAAAACAAGCAACCAGAAGTGGCGTTGCCACTCGCGTTCGACGTCGTAAGAAACAAACCTTGCCGGCTGTTCAGGATAAACTTTGTCCAAATGACATCCTCGCTGATGTTGATCGACTAGAAATTCTGATTGGTGGAAGAAGAGCTGGCAACAATTCCCATAAAATCATCAATGAAGTAGCTGATATTTGTCAGCGTTTATATACCGGTGGCGTCGTGGACAGCAGCATCTATCGGGCACTGATCGATGGAATTACCGACTATTATTACTGTGATTGATCAATTAGATTGGAGACAACAAAGACAAAACAACATAACTATTCACAATACCCAACGTGGACCTGAAAGCGTCAGGGTGATATATTCACGATTACCTGTTTATAGCGCGATCTACGGAGATGGGCTCGGCGATGTTATTTGAGGCTTATTCAGAAGGATGGCCCCAAAAGCTACCCCGATTGCAAAACAATTAGGAATAAAAGCCATCGAAGTTGTTCGTGATATGGGCATTGACACTGTTGGTGATATTGCTAATAAAGCATTCTCAGCGATCAAAGAGAGACTGCCGTGATTAGTAAAACTGCATTGCACCGATGTGATGATAGCAAGTGTCAGTAAAATAATAGATCAAGCTGCAAATGAGCTGTTGAAAGAATTAGCTAGTGGGCCGTCTCTGACAAAACAAGCCGCAGACTAGATTTAAAAAAAAAATATAACCGCAAACCTAATAGCGTATAGTGGTCTGGCCTGTCGTTGTCGATGATATTGAACGGCGTTAGAATATCGTTTAAGACAGCAGCGAATATAATAAAAATGTTCAAGCGTGTGTATGACCCCGCATTTTACATGGATGTACCAATGCTCAGAGATGAGTCGATAAGTCATTATCAGTATTATTCTTATGAAGCACGAGAACCATACCAACGTGGACGAATCGAACTATAAGTTCAAGATACATCAAGGTATTTCTTGCCTGACGAGGCATTTACTGAAGTTCATGGTAAAATTGTGAAAAATGATGTTACCGCATACGCTGCAAATGAACGATGGATTCATTAACAACTGTATTATGGCGTTGTTTAACAGTGCCAGATATATAATTGATAGTAGATAAAGCATGTCTCAATAACCTTGATGTTGCTACGACAATTATCGATCTTGCAAGATACTCCGATGACTATTCACAGTCTGCCGGCCCATCCATGATGTTCGCGAAGGACATTACTGACCACCCTGACGATAGGGAGTATCTCATTTAACAATTAGAGCTAGTCATCGCAGTTAATTCACAATCAGCTGAAATAATACCTAAATCCGGCTCTGCTTTTGCGACACATATCTTTGGATTATGTAGACATGTTAGAAAGTTATCTTCGGAGCAAAACACACGGTTGCACAGGTTCGAAGGGAGACAGACAACGATGCTATCTGGTGTGCTGTGATTGGTGGGGGTGGTGCTGGTTACGTAACACTAACATAACTAGCGTTATGAATGCCAACGATGACTTCAGCGTAGAATCAAATCTATAACAGGAACAGAATCAAAGATCGTTATCAGAGTACACGAATCAACGCTGAGCGCCGCCATTGAAATATCAACGCTTGATTACGCCGTTGATGTATATAAGTCGTCCATCAGAACTGTGTTTGGATGGCCGGTGAAAGCGCCACAGCGATCTGATTATTTGACAGACAAACAAGGATTTATAAAATATCCAAGGCATATGTCACACAACATGTTTGGAAAGTCATGTTGGGGGGTGGGGGAAGGATGTTTCTGGCAGAAATGTTGCGAGTCAATGCGGCTAGTAATGGTCCATTTGATTGGCTACCCCGCCGTCCTGAAAAAAAGAACTTTGAGAGAATGCACATTAAGGTCAGTGTTTGAACAGGGGTTTACTGATAGAATAAGTATCACTGAGATAGCTAAGGAACATAAAAATACACAAAAAGAAATATATACGTGAATATCCAAATGATGATATTCAACAAAAATCATTGTGACAGTACAGCATCTTAACCAGGTGAAGCCCAATGCCGAATACTGTCAAAACACTCATAGAATTAGTAATTAGCAATGGGGGTAATGTTTACAACAGGAGACGCAACAATCAAAAAACATTTTCTTGACATTTTTAAGATCACCGAAGACCAATTGCGTACGTTCAAACTACCTGGTTTGAACATCGATAAAATGCAGGAGGGTCTTGATTACATAATTGACGAATATTTTCCAAAGATTTATGCCACATGGGCAAGATAAGAGGCCCTGCAGATATTCTCTGACATAACAACGATCCAACAAGTGGTGGTTGCCATGTATAGCTGGGCACTGTCAATATCACGTCGACGATTTCCGTAAATCTAGTCTGTGACACAGTCGACTGCAGCTATACTGCGTCTGGGCAAGCATCCCAAGGGCAGTCTCAGCAGGAATATGTTCTTTTCAGCTTTTATCCGGAGGTCCTACCTGTCACTTGATTGTGTCAGAGTCCATTAATCCTGCTTATTTCGATATCAGAATCCGTCTTTGTCAAGGATACGTTTACGTCTAACAGGCCAAGACGGCAATTTCTTGGACAAGCGTTGTGAAGAATTGGCTGTTAGTTTGTACGTGCGTGACAGACCACAAACGCCCCCACGAGCAAATCTTCACTTGGCCAATGACACTCCCCCAAAAAAGAATTTATCGTTAATTTTTGTTACTATCTCAATTTTTTTGGTACCGGTGACGTTCCTAGTCTGTGGATTCCTTGGTGGATTCAGATTCGGGAATCCTAACGGATTCCAACACAAGTTACTTTAGCTGTCTCGCGCGCGCTCTTACAGCCGCTTGAGTTTCATATCGCCGGCACAGCTTCTGGCGTATTTCCTCCATGGCGCTTGCCAGTGGAACAAATTTAACTATCTCATGTTGTTCCTGTAAATCCGCCAATGACGATTCCTTTTCGCGCTAAGTAATTTGATAAATCTATACTCTGTCGCTAGTGTGCATTTGCCGTCTTCACGTTGCTGATGTATCATCTCAAAATCGCCGTTGGCTTTTTCAGTTATCGAGTTCAAGCCCGAGACCATCTTGCTGTAATTGCTCGATCTCGGAGATAATCTCGTTAATAGTTTACTGGTTCATTATACAACAGATGTATTTCTTTAATAAAAGATTTTATGGAGACCAATTCGATAACGTGCTGCTGGATCGTGTACACTAATTGTGATGAATCCATGCGGGGTTTCTGAGCATGTGCAAAGAAGTTTTTGAACTTGTTTATATCCATGTCACCGAGACACCAAGTCTGATAAATATTTCGCAGCGTGTATGTGTCAACACCGTTAAAAATAACCAAAACGTTGCAGTTATCTCTGATCAGTTTGGGGATCTGAGCGTACCGCTGTGCCACGTAAATGACATCTGTGCTTTTATGCCTACCTCGTGAAAATATTCTGGCTGGATTTGTTTGTTTGTCAAGCATGACATCATTGTAAACCACCATGTTATTGATATCCCCGTCAAGATTCGCAACGGACGATGCATTATAGATCTCGGCGATTAACTCAATAACATCGTTGTTTTCCAGACTCGCCGCGGATTCACTAAATTCCTTCAGAACATCATAGCATCTTTGGTCATCTGCAGATGGCGCCACTAAATAAAGTTTGTCCCATTTGAGCCACCTCATTATGAGGTTGACCAACATCTGAGTTTTACCAGCACCGGACGGACCAATTATAATGGCTCGAATGGAAATTGGTAACATTGGATTATGCTTGACCGGTGCTTGCTCTTGTGTCTCCGAAAAGTTAATCACGTTCATATTTTACAAATATAATATTATCTATATTCATGCGTTTATATTGTGTTCGATGCAAGACGGTCACGGATACAACTGGGTTGAGAGCTACAACGACGAGAAATAACAGGCGAGCACTTACAGGCAAGTGTGTAAAATGTGGCATTAAAAAATATAAGTTTGTGAAAGCCGACGCAGTGACGTCGGATCGCTCTGCGATCAGTGATACGTACATTGTTGGCGACACGGTCACTGGCGGTGATATTGCTGCGACACTTAGAAAATTACTAGGAACGCTATAGGATAAGTACCCAGGAGAGAAAAACATCTTCCGAGATATAATTATTGTGGTCCTGGAACCCGAATTGACATTAGACACGACGAAAAAAGCGTGCCTTATTCATGATGTCGCGAATAAAAACAAAGATCTGCAACAACGACATATTGCGGACGTCAAATTGATTCACACGCTAAAGTCGATAAAAAATAAGAACGTACGACAATCCTTCACGAGCTGGTTGATTAGATCGGCGATGAGCAATAAGTTAGCGGTAGGGGGCAAAGCCACCCGAGCTGATAATTAAATGCCGACAGTTACACAATGGAGTCGATTTATTATAGTCCAATCGGATACTGGAGAGGGACAGCGGCTATTAGCAAGTTCGCCGATGCGGCAGGTGTCACGCATGCTGTTGCTGCAGATTGGTTGTCACTACAGGCCATATGGCACATCACGTAAACGGCGCACATACAAATACTCTCTGACGGTCGTCGACGTTGCAAGCAAGTACAAGCAAGCTGAACCGCTATTGACTAAAACAGCGACTGACGTTGCAGACGCGTTTGAGCGAACTTATTCGCGTGGCTGTCTGTGCTGGCCGCAATTGCTAAAGGCTGATCCTGGCAAAGAATTTCTCGGTGCAGTAACAAAACTGATGCAACAACATAACGTTAAAACCAGACATGGACACACATCGTTATATCGTGATTAGGCAATCGTTGAACGATTTAATCAAACAGTTGCACAGCGACTGTTAGGAAATCAATACGCGCAGGAATTACTGTGCAAGGACAGATCTGGTGAATGGTTTGAGAGACTACCCCACTTGGTGGCTATAATGTTATTTGTTATTGAAGAATAACTGCAGAAGGCGTTCTATACTATTTATTAAATACAAGACATCAGTACAGCTAGGAAGGGGAGTAAAGATTGCCCTGAAAGTATTTTACCCATGGAACTTAAACCCTAGTGAACACTTAACATAAACCAGCTGTTGGTGTGTATCAGTTCCAGTCCAGTGTGGAATATCTGATAACTTTTACTGTCAAGTGATATTTCAAAGCTAATTAGATTAAGGCTTACACTACATCTCCCCTCCTGAGAAAGTTAACATTAAAATGAATCGTGATCTGATGACCGCATTTCTAAACAAGCTACATCAGTTTCATTTTTACAAGTTCAGTCTCTCAGGTGGTTTGGAAATTCTTCCCGAACGTGTGAAGTAACCGTTTTGACTGGTTGGCACATGCTTTCATCTGAGTCGATCAAAGTATCAGGGTGTGAAACAGTCACTCTGAGAGGCTCCGATAAGGTAGTAGGCATGGGGATTAGATTTCTCCTATTACGCCGTATCTCTTCCTCGTCAGTTACTACCATGTATGATCGAGGTGTAGATGCCTCAGATTTAACAATGCCTAAAGAAAAATGATCTTCAATCCATACTTTATTCTCTACCTTAAGTTTTTTCATATTTCGGGCGCGATGTCGACGATCATAATTTCTCTTTTGAGTTTGCTTTTGATAGTTTTCCGATTTCTTCAGTTTCATTAAATCTGGCCATTTTGGCTGTAAGTTTTTCGGTGCCATTGGCAAAGTAGTTTGTAATTTTCTTCCCATCAGTAATTCGGCAGGGCTGTATCCATTCGGTAATGGTGTTGCGCGATATGTCAAAAGAGCTATGTAAGGATCGTTTGCTTTTTTAAGCATTCTTTTAATTGTTTGAACATCTCTTTCGGCGAGACCAATGCTCTGTGGATATTTTGAACTACTTGTAATATGCCAGAATCCGTAATTTGTCGCAAATTCTTTGAGTATTGCGGATTTGTATTGCGGACCATTATCTGAAACTAATACTTCTGGTGTACCGTGTCGCGCAAAGATTGATTTGAGATGACTGACAATTGCTTTTGAACCTGTGCCTTGCAATTTTGCTATTTCGATGTATCGTGAAAAATAATCAGTCACCAAGAGATATGTTTGACCATTCAGTTCAAACAAGTCTGAAGCGACTCTTTGCCAAGGTTGACTTGGAAATGCATTTGATATCATTGGTTCAGCTTGATCTCTTGAGTTTTCGATGCAATTTTGGCAAGACTTTACCAAGTGTTCTAACTGAGTACTTAGTCCTTTCCACCAAACTGACGTTTTGGCGCGTTCTCGGCATTTGACTATGCCTTGGTGACCATCGTGAATTCTCTCTAGGATTTCTTTTCGAAGTGATTCTGGTACGACCAGGCGTGTACCTTTCATTAAAAGACAATTTTGAATTGTAAATTCACCTCTATCTGCCCAATACGATTGAAGTTTTCCGTCAATAACGGATTTCTCTGGCCACCCCTTTTCACAGAATTGTACAAGTTGTTTGCAGATCGAATCATTTCGATATTCAGACTTTATTTGTTCAAGTCGAGTATTTGATGCAGGAAAATTACTAACTACGAAATCAACATAGGCGTTAGTTTCAGCCTGAAATTCTCTGTCACTCTCAGAGTGATAACTTAAGGTGCCCTGGATAGAGCATCAGCAGTTAATAGATTTTTGCCAGCAACATGAACTATACAAAAGTTGAATCTCATCAAACGCATTCTAAAGCGTTGAATTCTAGGGGGTAAATCTCCCAAGATTTCTGTGCTCATTAGTGGTACTAATGGCTTATGGTCAGTTTCTAGTTTCAATTGTGACCCAATTAAATAGCTACTGAAATGTTCACATGCCCAAGTGATTGCAAGGGCCTCTTTTTCTATCTGAGCATAGCATTGCTCAGTTTCTGACATACCTCGCGATGCAAACGCCACCGGTCTCAGAGAGCTACCGTGCTTCTGCCGTAGCACAGCACTTAGTCCAAATGAAGGTGCATCTGCAGATACAATTATTTCTCTATTTGGATCATAATGTGATAATGTTGGTGAAGATATCATTTCTTGCTTGATTTCTCTAAAAGCTTGTTCTTGATCTGGACCCCAAGTCCACGAGTTTTTACCTTTCAAAAGCTCACGTAATGGTTTTGATTTTTCTGCCAAATTTGGATTAAATTTGCCAAGCTGATTTGCCATACCGACAAATCGTCGTATGTCTGTTACGCATTTCGGTGTTTCCATTTCAGTTATAGCTTTGACTTTTTCCGGATCAGGTCGGCAACCATTTTCGTCAACAACATGCCCAAGAAATCTAATGGATGGTCTCGAAAATTCACACTTTTCAGCGTTCAAAGTGACGCCGGCCTTTTGAATTGATTTCATGACCATTTCTAGTCTTTCGTCATGCTGTTTCTGCGTTTCCCCAAAAACAAGAACATCGTCCATGTGACAGAGTGTTCCGCCATGTCGCTCCAGAGTTTCTGACATTCGTTTCTGAAAAAATTCAGGCGCGGAACTGATTCCGAATGGAAGGCGATTAAAATAAAACCTACCAAAAGGAGTAATGAAAGTTGTAAGGCGGCGTGAATCTTCTGAAAGGTTTATCTGCCAAAAGCCTGAGTTTGCATCAAGTTTGGTAAAAAACTTTGCACCTGCTAGTTTTTCAAGGGATTCTTCAACTGAATGCAGTGGGTGGTTCTCTCTTTTAATTGATTCATTCAGTTTAGTTAGATCCACGCAAATTCTTACCGTACCGTTTGGTTTCGGAACAACAACCATTGCCGCGCACCACTCAGTGGGCTCATCTACTTTTGAAATAACACCAATTTTTTCCATTCTATCCAACTCCTCTTGAACTTTATTCAATAAAGGGATAGGAACCTTTCTTGGGGTAGATAAGGCATAAGGTTTGACATTTTTGTCCAGAGGTATGTAATAGAACCATTTTGTTTTCCCTAAGCCTTTAAACAAATTTGGGAATTTCTCGCGATAGTCCCTATCTAAATTTATGGATTTATCGTAATTTTGCTTGGAGTTTGTGAGTTTTGATCTGAAGCATTTACTGAGGATATATTTACCTGTTCAATAATCTTGAGAGCCTGAATTGCGGGACTGCCCAAGAGTGCCTGATTCACTCCCTTTACAACAAATATGTCTTGCACACGGAATGCATTGTTTGATTCCAGTCCACATGTAAATTTTCCCAGCACTTTAAGTTCAGAGTTTCCAGGTCCATACAGTTTTCGATCAGACTTTGATAGTTTTTGGTCTCCGATTTTTTGTAAATCCCTCTCAGGAATTACAGTTACATCAGCTCCAGTATCAATCTTGAATAAAAGTGAAGTGTTGTTCACAATGGGGCCTTGAATGGGAGTTCCCCCCTACATAGGCAGTAACCCCGGCTTACATACAAGCCTCGCATTGGCCTTTGGATAGTTAATGAGTCAACATTACTTGGTTGAAAAATAGAATAGCTTTTAGCTCCCGGGGCCTTGATGAAGGGTCCCCACCCACCCACCCACCCCAAGTCGGTCGCGTATTTCTTTTTGGGTCGGTCTCTCAATCCTCGAATTGGCATTTGGATAGCTTAATGAGTCAACATCACTTGGCGAAAGCATAATTTTTTTTTCGTCTCAGATTCTGAAACGGAGCATTGAATGGTGGCCACGCACCAAAAGTCGGCCGCATTTTTTTTTTTTTTTTGTTGGGGGGTGGGTGGGCCCCCTGCTGCTTTATGATATATGACTAGCTCAAGTTTCATTAAAATATCTTCACTAATTTAAACATTATCCTTATCACATCATTACAATTTCCCTTGTCTTTGTGTGAAATTAACGTAGTGTCAAGGGGCCTGTAAATTGTATGTGACCCACAATCTAGTAATGATTGAAACAAATGTAATTTTATGACTCTCCACCTGTCACAAAGTTATGGGCCACAGAAGAAAATTTTTACATAAGGATGGAATGACAATGTGTTAATTTTCTAAGCCAAATTTAAGAAAGTTGCATCAATTGTCATGTCATAATTAATTTAACAAGACACCACAAATGTACTTAGCGTGACGTGAGCTTGAGAAATGACAGAACACAGTATGCAACACACACTCTGTCTCATCATACACACATTCTTCCTAATATCACATAAATCTTCAGCGCTACGGCCTAGGTAAAAAGTATAATACGTTAACATTTAAGATGGGACCATGAAAGTGCTATATGAAACAATGTCAGATTATCATGAAGCTAAGCTTATTCAGCTTCATCTCTCTAAATATGGGTTTTTGTACAAGACTTGACAAGAAATATGTGCATGTTAGCTTGTGAACATGAGTTTGTTGCTAAGATTATGAAAGGTACCAAAAGTATGTAAATTTGTACACTGATGGATAATAGTACTTTTAATAGTGTTAAGTTACAACCAGGACTTCACAAGAACGTAATCTTAACTTTGCAGATATGATCCTGATAGCGGTAGAAGACACCCCCTCCAGAATATTTTTTTAATTATTTAAACAGCTTCTGAACTAGAGCCCAACCATGAAAATAACATTGATTGTTTTACTAGGGTCATAAAAGTGTTATGTGACATGACTTTAGGTCATGACGCATGAATAATTTCTTTTTATGTCTCTATCCTTGAGAATTTATGATTGACACAATAATAGATAATGATGATCTCTGATTGACACAATAATAGATAATGATGATCTCTGATTGACACAATAATAGATAATGATGTTCTATGATTGACACAATAATAGATAATGATGATCTCTGATTGACACAATAATAGATAATGATGATCTATGATTGACACAATAATAGATAATGATGATCTATGATTGACACAATAATAGATAATGATGATCTGTGATTGACACAATAATAGATAATGATGATCTATGATTGACACAATAATAGATAATAATGATCTATGATCGAAAACTTAAACCTTAATTAAAATACATTAAAAATAAATGATACATTCAGAAGTTATGATTTAAACAAAAATGTAATTCAACTACATTCGATTACTTTAGACTTAAAGTCTTAATATAAAAAGTGAGTAAACATGGCTTTGATGTTGCTCATAGGACCATGTTATTGATATACATGATAGGTACATGCAGACTCAATAAAAGAAGAGGATGTGGGGGACAAGGGGCCTCGGAGAGTGTTTTCTTTTAAAATAAACAATTCTGAAAATAATAAATATACTTCATTTTGTACTTATTTGTCTTTTATACCTTTATAAAGTAAATTATATTCGATTGTGTTGGCATTCCAAATTTCATTATAACCATGGCTTAGGGTCCACAAACTTTCGAGTGGCCTGGGCCTCTGTCAACGTCTGAAGCTGTCTTGGTACACAATACATCCTCAAACTTTCGAGTGGCCCGGGCCTCTGTCAACCTCTGAAGCTGTCTTGGTACACAATACATCTTCAAACTTTCGAGTGGCCCGGGCCTCTGTCAACCTCTGAAGGTGTCTTGGTACACGATACATCATCAAACTTTCGAGTGGCCCGGGCCTCTGTCAACCTCTGAAGCTGTTTTGGTACACGATACATCCTCAAGCTTTCGAGTGGCCCGGGCCTCTGTCAACCTCTGAAGCTGTCTTGGTACACGATACATCCTCAGACTTTAATTTTACAGAGGAAACATCTAATTCCATGAACAAGTTCAATGTTTTCGCCCAGGTCTAATTCTTACTTCTCTCTTCTTATATTTCCATGTACATGTGACCCGATGAGAGAGATGGGTGGGGGCGATATATAAAGGAGCCCAGAGGGAATTTGAATGAAATAGCATACAATGTTTGATTCGTTAATTCGTTTCGAAAATGGGGATTATTAATATTGTCTCATATATTTAATGCATGTGATGTGCCTTTTGAAGTCTATTTATCAAGCAGTCCTGTTGGTAGTCTACATTGTGAGACAAGCATGGCGACAAAATGCACATATAATTGTGATATCAGCAGTATTGGTTTGGTCAACTTTTTAATCATCATATTAATGATAATCATTATAATTTATATTAATCATTAATTAGGAAAGAAAATAACAATAAAAATATAATTCCTAATTGTGTAATGAATTAAACACGACACACACTTTTGATTTTCAAAATCCCAGATGCTTTTTCTTTTCTATCCCTCCTGCCCCCCTCCCCCCCCTTACACACTCTCTCTCTCTCTCTCTCTCTCTCTCTCTCTCTCTCTCTCTCTCTCTCTCTCTCTCTCTCTCTCTCTCTCTCTCTCTCTGACATGCTGACACACCAAGCAACAGAGGGATAGTGAGGATGAGGAAGGGGATCATATTATTACATTTTTCATTGTCTATCTCACTGTTTCTCTATTTGTTTGCAGTCTGTAAGTGTTACTATCATATGTCAGAGAGAGAGAGAGAGAGAGAGAGAGAGAGAGAGAGAGAGAGAGAGCTTTGGACATTTTAATATTTAAAAATGATATTTTCAGAGCCTTGCGATTAGTTGATACAGCAAAAGAAACTAAGCATAAAATAGATTACAGCATGAGTGTACCTAGGGATTTACTGCTCACCTACTTGTTTCCACGGGGTTCTGCAACTTTTTATCAGTGCTATCGTGTCGTGTAACACTAGAAATTCCTGTGGAAAGTGTACACATATCATTAAAAGGGGCCAGGTTCTTCTAGGATACTTAATGTTAGTTTAAGTTCAACATAAAAGCTTCCTTAAGGAATAGTTTTAAATGCACCCAATGTCCCTGATTGTGTATCGGTCATGCATCTGCAGGTAGGATTTGCAAGCTGTCTGTGCACAATCTAGCCATAGTAAATTTTCGATCGTATTAATGACGCATATATAACCGTAGCAAAGTGTTCTGTCTGCTCCCAATTTGTTTGCCACAACTTGAATTGAATCCGGGGCTTTTTCTCCTAGGCATTTACTATCCGGAAGAAAAGTTACTTTACGGTCGAAAATAGGTCCTACGAATGTGCTCTCCTCTACAACATGAATAAGAAAATCAAGATAGAGCTTTGGGCAATCATGAATTGGATGTAATCGGCAGAAATGCATAGTTAGTTTGTAAGTCAAAATCTTGAATCCGGTCATTCTGCCTATTTCTAAACTATGTTTACTTTAATCTGCAGTTAATGTTCAATAGTATTCATACTATTTAATTTATAGCACATCCAAATGTCGTCAACATATAATGAACAGTCAGTTTCTGGATTTCAACTGTGCTGTTAACTGTGATCTTTAACAGGGTAAATGTCAACATATAAAGAACAGTCAGTTTCTCGATTTCAGCTGTGCTGTTAACTGTGATCTTTAACAGGGTAACTGACAATATGATGCCCTGATGTACACCCATTTCCTTCGGATAGCTTTCAGAAAGCGTGCTGGCCACATTGCATTTAAGTTTCTATACTTCAAACAACTGGAGATAAAGTTAGATGTGCGGCCCTATAGACTTAGGTTGAATAGGTCATTCATTATGCCATACCTTCATGTGGTGTGATAAGCCGACAAAGATGGCAACTATATGTTCTTTCTTTATGAAAACTTCTTTAATAAATGTTTCAAGTCTGAAAAAGATAGTCTATTGTACTACTTTGGCATTTAAATGCACACTGAAAGTTCATAGTAGTTTCTGGGATTTTTTGTGAGGAAGAATGTATTTTTTAACCTCAAGATAACTTATCTTTTTCAAGTAAAATAATGGATGTAATATTTGAATAAATTTTGTAACAATGTTTTTTAAGCTACCTGGGGGAAGAATTACTTTTCTACACATCTTAGCCCCACCCACCCCCACCCCTGCAAAATCAAAATTAATGTCTGGTTCTTTGAGTATCTACTAGTATTGTCTTTTGGTTGTGACGATGAAGCTATTTTATTTTGTGATATCACGTATTGGTGTGTTTTGAATGGTTAAGCCCGCGGATGTTGTCTGTGCTAAGACTTTTTATAATACATTTCTTGATGAGATATTGAAATAGATCAGTTGGGAAAATAATATCGTTATATTGACGACACCACTTTTATCGCCACTTTCTTTCTCCATACTCGGATGCGAGAGGTCGCGGGTTCGAACCCGGGCCGAGTCATACCAAAGACTTATAAAAATGGTACTGACGGATGCATCGTTAGGCGCTCAGCATTTAGAGGTTAGAGTTAGGACTGGTCGGCCTGATGTCAGGATAATGTGACTGGGTGGGACATGATGCTACATGTTTGAGGCACGATGCCCCAGTGTTAGACATCACTATCAACTGCTAAACTGCAGACATCGTAGCATATGACTGAAAAAATTGTTAAAGCTACGTTAAAAATCCAAATCACACACACACACACACACACACACATATCTGTCCTTGTATGTGTAGTCAAGACCCATACTTCCACTTCTCTTTGACAATCCTGACAATACAAAGCTTCCACTTCACTCGCGAAATATTTCTTTTTGCTTTATGCTAAGCCGTAAAATACTAATTGTCTTTGGAAAATAATATTGATAATTCACCGGAGTATAATACCATAAATATTTGTTCACTGTACATCACTAGATATAACCAAGACATTTAGAAGCTGTTCAAAGAAGCGTTCGTGATCTAGTGACCTCGCATACAGTCGACCATGGTTCAAATCTAATATTGTGTATATACTTTCTTTTCTTAATTTCTTTGCCTTGAATTGGGAAGGAAAATTATGTCACTACTTATATCACCTGTGCCAATGTACGAAAAACACGGTGGAACATAAAAGGTAAACCGCTGACATTACAGCTAGGGAGACTTTAAGAAACCTGCTATTTGAACCAGTTATTCATTATTGCTAGCTAATACGTTGGTACATAAAATAAAAGTAACATTTCTTTGTTACGAGTGAACAAAGAATATATTTCATCAAGTGTGTGAAAAGAGCTGTTCACCCACTCCATGAAATATATTCGCTATGCACTCGGAGCAAGCAAATATCCTATCTCTAACTACTACAAAGATAGATATCCTTTATTAACAGAATCTATGTGGTGGTATGCACCAAGAAACGGAAATCTAAGTCAAGGGGTTACATTATTTGTCTCCCGATGAGGCTCTCCCGAGTAGGAAGACACCATATGTAACCTTGAGACCGGGATTTCCCTGTGATGTATTTTTTTCTCCCAATCGTTTTTCAATTAAATTAAATAAGTTTTGCAATATAGTAAGCAGATTCAAATATACAGTATTTATCAGGTACTATTAAAGATACAGTATTTATCAGGTACTATCAAAGATACGGTATTTTTCAGCTACTATCAGATACAGTATTTATCAGGTACTATTTAAGATACAGTATTTGTCAGGTACAATCAAAGATACGGTATTTTTCAGCTACTATCAAAGATACAGTATTTATCAGGTACTATTTAAGATACAGTATTTATCAGGTACTATCAAAGATACGGTATTTATTAGCTACTATGAAAAATACAGTATTTAGCAGGTACTATTAAAGATACAGTATTTGTCAGGTACAATCAAAGATACGGTATTTATCAGGTACAATCAAAGATACGGTATTTATCAGGTACTATTAAAGATACAGTATTTATCAGGTACTATTATTGCCTCCCACTTTATATAAAGGCATCAGATCTTATCCTCTTGTATGAAAATTTGAATAATTATGTAAGAAAAATCTAGCTGCATATGCCGCTCTTTGATAAAATAGGTATTACTGTTACATGTTGGAAGTATTGCACAATGAGCGTCTGTTTGTAAACACCACGCATTAATACGAATATGTTACTGAGAGCAGTAGGGTGACCTATCGACTTTAGGTACACAAGTTCTGCGCATGAGAAATAGAAATATAAAAACATCTGATATTGTTACTGTGTTGTCACATTTAATCGATGGGTGTCATGCGAAAATAACAGTAAGTAATTTTTATATTTTATTCGGATAACTTTTAACTCTCATCAGTTCTAATTTTGCAAGAGGTTTTACGGTAGGCTGCAGTACAATAGTGGAATCACAGTTATAAAAAGTGTGTAGTGTCTTTTGGGGAGATTTTTAATTCATAATTGTTCTTGGAAACTTATATTTTCTGTTCTGGAAATATGACAAGTGTTGCTATTACTAGCACAGTGATACGCTAAAGGGGTCGTTCGCATATGACGTCACGCAGTGAGGGGGAGGGGGTCAAAATTTTGTGACGAAGTGTGACGAGGGGGGGGTGAAGAAATGTGACGTCACAATAAATATGAGTGTGGAAAGCTTCTTCGAAAAATAATGTCAGAACATTATTTAATATTTATTAATATAATGTAATACACACTTTAAAAAACAAAACATAGACAAAGTCAACTGCAGGCCTACTGGTGATTAAACTTAGATTTTAGAAAAGTAAAATAATAGGCTAACAAGTTATTACCATCCTGACAACAGTCGACGAGATCAAAGACACACGAGTTTAGCAAACTGAAAGACGGTATTCGGTCCCCAGCGAACGTTTAATCTTTTTTATGTTAAAAAACAACAAATCTAATTATTTGAGTAGTGCCAAGGTTGGGCCATGTGTCGCTCTGGGAAGCCGCACATTAAAGGTAACAAAATATCAAATGTTAGCTTTTTGTCTTTCTTTTTATTCAACACGTTTTGTTGACACCATTGAAGTGCCAGATTATAAACGGTCCATAATAGCACAAAGAGTCTTTAAAGTTTGATGACATTAAACAAACAGTCTAAAAAAGACAGGATGAGGTGAGAGAACTTTGAGGCCTGAGCCAGCGTGCGGTACTAGTAACATTTACGCTATTGAAACCATTCACCGTAAGGTGTCCAGTGTTACATTAGTTTTAGTGTTCATGAACTTTCGGCAGCCCATAGCAATGAATAAAAATAAATTATATCAGTCTTTATTTAACGCTTATGTGCTAGCATATCCTACTACAACCGAAAGATGTGCCAAGGTTTACTTATTATAAAGTGGAATAGTATCAAGAATGACAGAGATTTGGCTGAAAATGTTAACCATATGTTGCAAGAGCTCAAGGCGACCTCCATTACGAGAAAAGGATCACTTCTTAACTTTTGGACAAAAATCACCATCAGTTTCAAAAAAGGTTTCTACTCAGGATAATTTAGAGTCCAATGAACAACCGACTAATGTCTTGAATATCATTACTTCTGAAACACTGCCTTCTACAAGCCATTTGGATACTCAGAGAAATGCTACTGTTCAATTACATTTGAAATCCCAAATTGATGTCAAAAATTCTGACCTCGTTGGTTTGTATACTCGGCAGAAACAAGTACTCCTTTCAAATGAGCAGACCTTATAGTTAAAAGATAGACAAAACAGAAAACTGAGTTGGACAGAAACTAAAGAGGAAGATTGGTGATCAAAGAAGATGCCAGAAAGCAAGGAATTACAAAAATCAAACCTTAATGCTTGACTGGAAGATAATCCTGAACTGCGCACAAAACTGAATATCAGGGCCAGATGTGGTCAACCAAAAATTGAAGAGGAACAACCATTGCTTTTACAAACTATACTGAATATCTCAATGGTTCAGCTTCTCATGAAAAAAGACAGTTCAAAGTCTACTGAAGTATCAAAAGTTAGATCAATTAACAGAGCATTTTAAAAAATGGCTTCAATATAAGTCGAAGTGGACTATATCTTCGTCTACTTCCTAAGCGTAGTTCGTCGTCAGAAGGTAAGCGTCATGTAACCACTGTCCCAGTAAAGTTAATTAGAGCGCAAAATGATTATCACACTAAATATATTGATGGCCACTTTTGCACAGCTACAATAAGACATTTGGAAGAACTCTCTTCCATGCTTGGACCGGATGAGGTTTGTTTTATCAGCCAGGACGATAAATGTCGCGTCCCAATTGGTCTGGTCGCTGCCAATAAGCAGAGTCCACTGCTAATGCACGTTGAGTATAAAATAAGTCTTCCTGACCATGACAGGTTAGTTGCTGCCCGGCACAAGCTTATACCCTCGGTGTATGCCGGCATTGAGATCCATCGGAACAGTCTTGGAAACAGAGACGCTGTTGGCTTTTCTGGCCCAACTTTTATAGCCATCCGTTCTGTAAAACACTCCGCATCAACAGCACTCAGCCATGAATTTGACTTTGAAAAGTTGCTGTGTCAGACAGAGTTAGATACCATAACCAGGACTGATATTGATAAATTGGTCAAGCCGATACTCGTGTTTACTGTTGATGGTGGGCCGGATGAAAACCACTGTATCAAAAAGTCGTTAAGGTTGCCATCCATCATTTCTTGAAACGTGATCTTGACTCTGTCTTCGTTGCAACAAATGCTCCGGGACAACGTGCTTCAAACAGAGTGGAGAGAAAGGTGGCACCACTGAGCAGGAAATTGAGTGCATTAATAATACCTCATGACAACTATGGCAGCCATTTAGACGAACGAGGTAAGACAATTGACATTGAGCTAGAGAAGGAAAACTTTGAATTTGCCGGAAAAACGTTGGCCGTAATATGATCACAACCATTGCTAAATATAAGGATCCATTCATTTCAGAGCTCATGGAACAAGCTGTATTGTGTAGAGATCAAAACTGGTGTGTCTGCTGAAGCCAATACTTGCTTCAGATTGTGAAGTGTGACGACAACATGTGCTGTTCGAAAGCACGAAGCTCATACTTCAGCGTGATAAAAGACAGATTTCTTCCTCCTACTTTACCCCTTGTTCAAAGATGTGAAGGACTTAAAGTTCCAGAACAAGCAACAGATGGAGCCTTCCACAAATTTAAATCCTTATTTGCAACTCAAAGTCTCAAAACGGATAACATTCTACCTCGGTCAGCAGACACATTTCTGACAATTTCCTACGATTTTTATTGCTCTTCACTTCAATCCGTGCTGAATGAGAAAAAGATATGCAAGATATTGCAAGATATGCCACGTGTACTTCAGCTCTCTGGTCATGCTGCGCAGTCACTCAGCCCTTCACAAACAAATAGAGTTCCATCGAAGCGCATCATACCAATGAAAGTCGCTTCTAGAAGGCAACGCGAAATGATGGTCATAGTAGCAAATGCGGAGAATGGAGAAAGCGTGGATTGAATTGACGAAGAGGAGCTTGATTTGGAGCGAATATCCCTTCTAAAAAACGATGTTAATCTAGAAACAAATGGATTTCTTGTTCGTTCAGTGGAGGAGCATCTTACATTGCCTTGGGATAATTATAACTATGAAGAGAAGTAACTCATTTACAAATACTTCGGATTTAACAAAATTTTTGCTGATTTATTGAAACTTTAATGTTAGTAAGAACTGAAGTGATTGATGTGTTTAATTTACATTTCATTTTGTTTTTTGTTTACAATTAATTAATTTTCTAAAATAATTTTATAAACTTTTAACTGGCCAAGCAGTCCTTGTATAAGCCTGATTAATAAAACACTATTTAAGATAAAAGATTGTTGTTTTGTCTGTATAGTTAACTGTTTACATTACATTTACTTTTCAGCATTACAAAAAATTGGGGGAAAATGGGGAGGGGGTAAGAGATTTGTGACGTCAAAAAAGATGAGGGTCTGGGTTTTTGTGACAAATTGTGACGACGGGGGCAGGGGGATAAACAAAATGGCAAAAAGTGCGTGACGTCATATGTGGACTGCCCCAAATGGAAATTTTCTTGTGGAATAGCTTGTGGACAGTTGAATGGACCATTCTGTTTAGTAAGTGCAGGAGTTGTCATTTGGAACTGCATTACAATGTCTGATTTAACCGAGACGTATTGGTTTTTTTGACAAGATGTAACTGGGACGTATTGGGGACGTTTTAAGAACTCGGGTCTGACATAACACATTTCTGGATGTTGTCGGCTTTGCGCTAGCTCTTGAGAGAGTTTGGACTTTTGTAGCCATCAATAAAGATACATTGCCAGTGTGTATGCAGCTCTACCACAACAGCTCAACCTCGTGTGCATTTTTTTCTATCAAAATGTTTTGTATGGTGTGGCATCAACGTTGGAGTGACTTATAAGTTATAAGTTGAACACTGTATTGATTATTGATTGATTTATTGATTATCAGTTTCTTTATTTTATCATTTCCGTTCATTTTAGCAGGTTATAAGCTGTTCTAAAATCCTTGCTAAATATTACAGTTTGGTCTGTACTTCAAATTATATTGATATTGCCACTATTAAAGGATAAAAAAACCCCCAAGAAATTAAAGGTCCTACATAAAAAAGCAATGAGTGACATTTGTTCGGATGAGTCAAGAATTGGTCAGCCGCAAAAAATGATATTCACCTCGTTCTAACGGCATCAGCAGCAGGGAAGGTGAACAGACGTATGTCTGGAGCAGTTATTTCGTAAAATTACGCATTTAAAAGAAAATGAGCAGACAAGCATCAAAAAAAGGAGGGTGAACAGACCATTTTTTCTAAGCTTCTTACAAAAATGAAAATACAAGGTCAATAACGCTAAACCGAGACTTCTAACCGACCGAGGTCTCTAACCGGATTAGCTCATTTTTGTTATTTTATCTTTTGACGCTTGTAATTTCAAATTTTTATGCGTCCTTGTTTACCGACCCCTGGTGTAAACACCAGGACACTCACTGTTGGTCGTCCCCTCCCTGCTGCTCTCTCTCCCTCGCGACCGAGGATCATGTAGATTTATCATGATGAATCTATGAGGAATCGCTTTTGCTTTTGAGAAGAAGTTTCTGAATTTAATCATATTAATGTCTCCTGAACACCAAGTCTGATGGATGTTTCTTAGTGTGTGGGTATCAACACCATTAAAGACAACCAGAAGATTGCAGATACCTCTGATCACTTTAGGTATTTATGTATATCGCTGAGTAACATATATAATATCGGTGTTTTGTGTCTGCCTCGGGAAAATATCCGAGTCGGATTTGATTGTTTGTGCAGCATCACATTATCGTATACTACGAGATTATTAATACATCCATGGAGATCATCCACAGATGGAGCATCGCTGATGTCGGTGATAAAATGAATAATATCATTACCGTCTCTCAGAGAATCACTAGCTAATTGGCTGGTAAGATCTGCGATGAAAGGTAAACTAGAGCTAAGGACCGGTGATTAGTCGACCGATCATTATTATAATAATGGACTCAATTTATTATAGCCCAGGAGGATATTGGAGGGGTAGAGCAGCGATTAGAAAACTTGCTTATGCAGGTGTCGAACGTTCAGTTACCGCAAATTGGTTAGCACGACAGGGAATATCGCAAATGTATCTACCACCACCTAACAAAATTCAGCACGCACAATTTGATGTCAGCGCTTCCAATGTTTATCAGGCAGATATTTTGTTTTTACCGCATGATACTATTAAAACACGTCAACGTGAATCGTGCACATACAAATACGCGTTGACTGTCGTTGACGTTGCAAGTAGATATAAAGAAGCAGAACCACTATCAACAATGTCAGCAACTGAATTTGCATCTGCGTTTGAACGATTTTATCAACGTGGAGGTCTGCGATGGCCACAGTTGCTACAGGTTGATCCTGGCAAAGAATTTCTTGGTGCAGTAACATCTGTGATGAAACAACATAACGTCAAAATCAGACGACGTCACACCGCAATTCATCGCGATTAGGCAATCGTTGAGAGATTTATTCGAACACTTGCTGAGTGATTGTTTGAATGTCACTATGCGCAGGAAATACTCTTGAACAAAGTTCAGAAAGACATAAGATCTCGTGAATGGGTTCCGAGACTACCAAGTGTGATAGTTGCGTTAAATAATGAAATTTCTCGCGGAATTTCTATGAAACCCATCAATGCGATCACAAAAAAACCCACATACCAGTACAACGACGTGACTCGTTCTCAAAACAACCTGTACTAGGTAATGTGACTGTCAGATATGTATATGAACCTGGTGAACTTGAAGGTGGCAAAAAAAGAGCAACTGATCCTATTTGGAGTGTGACCACATATAAATTTTCCAGCGTGGTAAGGTCCACGGGTAGACCTGCAATCTACAGACTAGATTCAACTGCTCATCAACGTGGATTTGTACGTAAACAATTAAAAGTAATTCCTGAGGATACACAATTACCACCGCCTTCACTTCTGTGAAGGATTATTGGCTAGCAATAAGGCACTGGCTCCTCGATATCGATTACACTCAAGACAGGCCTTTATCACATTTTCGCGTGTGTGGCCGGGACTACTATTAATTTTCTCCACGGGAAATTGTCGTGGGTTATTAGGAGAATACTGCCACAACATTACCGTGTTACAGCAGGCACAGTGATTATTGTGTTGTTGTTTCAGTGTCATGATAAATTCAATATCAAGATCGAAGTCACATTTTTTTTTTTTTTGGTCAGATCGCTGATAACCAGTTAATTTTTTCCTTACCATATCATCGCAATTGCTAGCAAAGGTTTCCTGAGTTTGATTATTATTCATTGCGCAGTCTATGATAACCCTCCGTAGCTGAGACATTCTTCTGACACTTGACACTGCTAGATAAACTAAATTTGACCATTCGATCCAATCATTGACAATCCAGATATTTGTATCGGAAATAGTTCTAATAACCTAGAGTCCATGGCTATTTATCCATCGTTAAATCGCTCTCAACAGCAGTCATAGGAACAACAATAGCATCATTTAATACAGTTTTTTTGTTTCTCATTAATTCCAGGAATCTCAATATCAATAATTTGTTTACGTGTATCTGATGGTCGATAACACAACGGAACAGGTACATCTGAAAATTTTTCTTTATGTAACACAAATAATTGCTGTTGAAGTGTATCACGAACTATCTTTCTACTTGCAACTATCAAATCAGTTGGTCTCCACATATCCCAAAAACCATTCATAGGAGTTTCTGGAATTACTTCACGCATTATTTCACATTGAATTTTATCTGGTTGCAGTCTGATTAACTATTTAAACTCTTTCAGCATTAAATCAAGCGCCCGGTGATTATCAAGTATTTCTTCATAATAATCTACAAACGTTTTTAGCCATTCATGCGGAGATGATCCAACAAAAGGTGGTGGTTGACCATGATCACCACACATGATAACAGCAGTATTTCTAGTCAATAACAAATCAAGAAACATTTTAATACCTCCAAGGATACCGTGCAAATTTCATCCTAAATAATGATCTTAGGGATATATTTCTCACCCATTTGTTCAGGTATATACGCATCCCCCTTCCATCGAAAGAAACGTTGATAAGTATGAGACTTAACCCCTCTTTCTTTCATCTCTCTGGCGAGTCGGGGAGTCGGATGTTAGTGCAATCGTGTCAAGATTCCGAAACAATTCAATCGCACACGTTGTTTTATCACAGCCTCCAGGTCCGTTGAGATAAACTGTTTTATGTCTGTCCACAGGATCATATACAGATGGAGCCGATGAAAGTTTTGACATTTGTTTATTTTTGTAATATTTTCCTCAGACCCGTAATCATCAGATTCAGAATAACTACGTATCTTTTGATTTTTAACTCTCTACTAGCCCCATGGAGCGCTATAAATTCATATATTACAATCATCTGACAAACCTATATTTTCTTCCTTGATATAAAGTGAATCTGTTGCAATTCTAACTGCGGTATCAGGAAATCTGTTTATCATCGACAATAAATTTACTGAAACATACGCTAGCATCGAAGATCTTAAATTAGTAAACTGTGGTGAATCTCCATTGATGTAACTTACAGTTGTTCCTAGTTTTGTTCCATCTGATAAGTATGCATTATTTTGACTTATAAATATATCTTTCTCCGTTGTATCAGCAATAATAAAATCGAGCTCAGCATCGTCGATCATTAATCTTGCACAATGCCATTTATAATCATATGATGCTCCTTGTATAAATTTTCCAATTATTTTTCTGCCTAAATCCTTTGCGATTGCAACCTCGCTAAAATCTTCATTATCAAGATTTGGTAATCAAGCCGTCCTTTGTGCGCGCTAAAATATTATTGCTTCACTTACGGTTAACGATATTAAAACACCTCCATCAAGCATATATTTCAACAAAGCAATGGGAGCCCAACCACGATTATTAAAATGATATCCGAACCAAGCACCAACAACCGGATGAAGGTGTTCCGGCGATATAAACTCAAATGATTCAATACACGCGAATCCAGTTAAATCAAGCCCCAAGTTATTTCGTGTATAGGATATCCAAATCTTTTGAAATATTCAGAACAAGCTCCCATTCCAAAAAAAATTCCGGGATAACATGCAACCATTTCAACTGAGATAACATCTTTATAATCGTATTTAGTATTCCACAATCCGCCGTGTCTGTATTCAATACAACTTTTTTAAATATCTTCAATAAATTCGGATCTTCTCGGTTTCCATGGATTTTTCTCCTGAGCAAAATAAGCTACAACCGACGGAACGGTAAAATAATTACTTAATAATTGTTCCTCAGTAATATCATCTTTTGTGCATCTCAACGCAATATTTTTCGTTTCGTGGGGGGGAGGGGACTCAGATCTATAAATATCTCCATTATGCCGTACAAACTGATCATAATTCACAGATTCTGAACTTTGAAATAACCAAACGGATACAGGATCGCCTATACTAATTTTGTAAATAAAAAATCGAACATATCACCATTATTAAATTTAACAGTTCTATTTCGTGGAAATAATGTTACGTTCGACGTCCACGCGTGCTCGTTATGATCAATAATTTCTATCGGGGTTCCCTTTGATGTATATTTTGCTTCGTGTAAAATTTCGCCTGTTAGCGCTTTATATTTATGGGAAATTTTAATTTCTTTTCCAGCTCAGCAACGTCTCTGATCATAGCGCCATTTTCTCTAACGTGCTCAGCCCACTCATTTATTATATTTTTTTGTTTTTTTGTCGTAAACCCGTTAAACTATTTCCACTTATCGCGTTTGTGAAATGTTCTATAACTCTTTCGGCAACACAATTCAGCGTCGAAAGTTTCACCGGGTGGAGATCATCAACGTTAGGTTTATCATTCAGCGGATATATCGCATGAACAACTGCGTCACAGGATATGCTCGTTAAAAACAAGGTTTGTCGATACCACTCAGTATTCCTGGTTTGGAATTTTTACCTAATGTTAGAGCATCTCCAGCGTGATGTGATTTCCGAACAGGGTCACGTTTGTCACGAATAATCCAGGTGTCGTCTGCCACAACAATAAGCTTTATTCTAAAAAGGTAACTTTGTTCAACGTCGAAATAGTTAATGATTGTCATTGCTCGTTGTTTGTGCATTGCAGCATCAAAGTCTTGCCTAATTCTGAATGTTGACCACACATGAACAACGCCATCGATGCGAAACTCTCTCTTGGCTTAACGGATACGATTGATTAAAGTCTGATTCGTCGAATCAAGATTAATATCAACCAGAGCTCGCCTCGGCAAGTCAGGGGTTATTTTGTCAAGATCGAATCTAGCTTTAGAGAGTTCAATCGCAGATAATCTCGTAAATTTATCCATGTTGTAATTAAGGCAAATATATATTCAAATTAAACTTCAAAACAATTATATAATGATTCAAGCATATAATAGTTCTAAGTGGTTGATGATTGGATCTGCAACTCCTTGTAATCGGGCTTGTGTAAATGAATTCTGTGGATTCCACATGAAGAATGTGCGACGAGAAAATCTAGGACCAAAGCCGTGTTTAAAGTGTAACGTCGGAGTCAGGGGTGAAACGCAGTTGTGCGTAGAATGCAGCGGTAAAAATACAGAGCTTTGAAACGGTATTATGAAAAAAATGATGGTAATGGATCTCCGAAAAAAAAAACGCTGAAGACTATCTTGCTAGATTTTCACGCTAACATATTTTTTCTAGTAATAAAATAATAATTTAGATAAATAACTCTTACTATATAAATGAAGCAAGGAAATAACGCCGATGAATTTTTTAAAAAAAGATCCCATCATCAAGAATTATGAAGCATTGTATGCTGGTGTGATTAGAAACTATCGACTAAAAAAAACAGTCGGTTCGGTTGATAATGCTAGTCATCTCAGATTTACTGTTGGTAAAAGGTATATTTCTCATAAATTTATTTATGAATGATTTTATGGTCTAATCGAAAAAGTCTTGTGATTGATTACATTAACGGCCAGAAGCTCGACCATTCTTTGAATAATATGCAGGCTATCACACAGAGTCAGAATTGTAAATTGGGAGGTACTGGTAAATATTATAAATCTGCAAAACCAGTTATATCTGTCAATAGAGAGACATAGGAAGAACTAGAATTTCAATCGATACATGCAGCTGACAAACATTTTTGTATTTTCTCATCTTCTGTACAACGTGTTCCAGATTAAATATCCAAATCAGCATTTTCAAAGAAATACAAACAAAACATAATATTTAATTACCTGAATTTTACGATGAAGTAGAGCAGTAAAATACTAAGGGAAATAACTCTATTAAGTAAAGTTTTCCTCCAGTGGAGAGATTAAAGAGCAACCTCGCTTGTATTTTATACGACTTACGCTTATAAATAGAAATATTTTTTGTGGTTTGTAAAACAAAAACTATTATCCTTGTTTTTCTGACAATATCAGTTTTCTTGCCCTTCCCGACTTTGTCAGGGATAATAGTTGAGAAAAAGAGAAAAATAGACATGCCACGCCCCGTGGATGTAATCCAGGTGAGTTATTTTTGGATTTCCATATATTGGTCACCTTACATAATTTCTGAAACATATAATTGCAAGAGGGATCCGTGGGAGAGTTGGTTAGTGTTGCGAAACTTCATACTCGACGTCTGGTATTCCAATCTCGTGACTGACAAATTTGTCGACAGCGTGGTGGGTGCTATTTTACACTCGCCATGTTTTGATTTTTGGGGAAGGTGTGCACAAAATTTAAAATTTTGTTATGTAAAAATTACTTGGTATGTCCATGAGGTGGAAAACAGGAGCCCCAAAAACAGACAGTAAGAGTAAACCAGACAGTCGCTGTTAACTCCTGAAGCAGTAGCACCGGTAAATATACAAACGCGAAGTCTTATGAACTCACGAACGCGAAGATCTTACGATGACGCTCTACGAGTATACATACAAACTTATTATAAGAGATTCATCTCTTAAATCAAGAAGGTGTCCGTTCTGGTCAGTAAGTCTGAAATGTGTCCGTGATGATATCGGATTATGATATCTCAGATAAACCGGATTAACAGGTACTGACACAATTAAAAATCCAGGCGGAACTTCAGGGGGTGAGTGAATATAAGATATATCCTTGCTGTGCCTGCCTGGAATTTTCAAGATCTACTTGATTGCTGCCATCGATCGCATCACACACCAGACTGACTGCGATCGTGATATATGACGACCACCGCCGTCTGGATCATTGTTATGTTTGAGAATACCTGGAGGAATGGATATATTTCTCCACGTATCAATGATTTTGAGAGAGTATTCATCTATAATATCGTTGAAGTTTTTCTTCAGCTCGTCGACATTAAGTACTGGAACTTTAAACGATGGAAGTCCTGCCTCGGTGATCGAAAATTTATTTAGTAGTTGTTGTTGTGATTTGGATTGTTAACGTAGCTTTAACAATTTTTCAGTCATATCGCTACGATGTCTGCAGTGTGGCAGTTTATAGTGATGTCTAACACTGGGGAATCGTGCCGCAGACATGTCACATTATCCTGACACCAGGCCGACCAGTCCTAACACTAACCTCTTAATGCTGAGCGCCAAGCGAGGCAGCTGTTAGTAACATTTTTGTAAGTTTTTGGTATGACTAGGCCGGGGATCGAACCCACGACCTTCCGCATCCGAGGCGGAAGCTCTAACCACTAGGCCACAGGAGCGGTGTATATTTATTTAGTAATAATTGTTTATACGAGTATTTAGTTCCATCGTGCACAGTAAATCCGTCGATGTTTATTATCGCCTGTATAACAATTTTATGGAGAGTTTCTAAATCTGATGCGGCGCGATTCAGTCGTTCTGTTTGTTTGATAATTTCTTTTTCATCTGATGGATAATTCTTTATATAATTGTCAAAGAATTTGCGTAGTTTTTCTCTCATTCGTTTATGCTCGAGATTAATTTCATCGAATAATACATTGATATCATCCTCGATAACTGACGTGCCGACGACTGGATATTCCAATTTCGATCCAAGAAGGAGTATTTCACCACCCCGCTTAAAATCAACTCCAGTAAAAGTAAATTTACTACTAGCTGTAGAAATACCTGCAGCAAGGTTAGATTGTATTATTCTCCACAGCTGAGGACTCTTATAATAATCTGGAGTTCTTTCCCAATACGCTTTTTTTGTATGTGATAAAATCACATCGTTGAGGTTGTGGTATCGCTGCAGGTGCTTGAGGTTGTTCTTCCGGCCATCCTAACACAGTTCGAATCGATGATTGATATATATCTTCGCTGTAGTCCTGCGAGGATATTTTAATGGTGGCTGATAATGTTGGCTCATGAACCGTGATAGCGATTTTGGATTCTTTTCCTGTGATAAATTTAATCCTGCGTTGGAATTTACTATTGATCTGTTCTATTTGTTAACTGCCCGTAGGAATACCAACCACTTGCCAATCGGGGGTTCCATCACATTTATTTTTATACGCAAATACCAATGAATTATTTGCTTGCAAACCACCGAACGATTTTGATCTAATATTTGGCCAGCTGCAGTATACTCGCAATTGCGCTGACTCTATTTCTTTGGCTGGAATTGCCGTTGAAAAGCTAACGTCAAAGTCAGCTTGGTTGAGCTAGCTGATATCATCGTGGTTGTTGGTGATGTTGTATTAGCGTGGATTTGTTCTAGCAATTCTTGCGACATTATTATTTAAGTCCTGATTTTAAACGTCGGAGACGACGGCGTCTTTAGACTTTGACTATCCTGGTCGAAGACGGCGGTGTCTGGATTTCCAGTTGCTTCGTGGTAAACCATGATCATTTCTGCAAATTCCTGATCTGATATTGCCCCAGCATTGAGCCCTGATGATATCAGCGATGATAATTTGGGTTCGCGTGTGTTGCCACTGATAGCAACGTTGTATATTCGTGTAATTGATCAGCCGCACACGTAGATATCTTTTTTTGCGCTGATATTAAGAATACCAGCAACACCGGTTATAAATGCAACACCAATTCCTATTACTGGTGCTATTATGTATGTGGCTGATTATGACCCGATTATGGTTGCTGTTCCAGCTACTACGGGGGATGCAGAATATACAATTATGTCAATAACAACGACACGTCTGCGGTAGTTTTTTTTAAGTTTTACTGTATGCTCATCAATGATATTTTTCAGTTGGGTCTGGCATAAACACTCTTGCTCGTATCTGAAACGCTGAACGCCATTCGATTGTTCATTATATAAATTGCCAACAATTTAAGTAGGTGGTATATTAACGACGAATTCAATACACCAATAATACAACATGCAGAGGTCTTTTTCTTCGGGTTCAACCACGAATATTCCCTCGTCGTTTTGCTCCAATATCACTAACATAGATCCAGAAGATCTGCCTGAGAGAGTCAGGACTGGAGAACGCCTTGAAATCGTGGTAGATATTGTAAATGTTGTAACGCCGATCACTGAGAACCTGTACGTGCCGGTTACCTTAGCGGTATGTTTGATGGATTTATTGAGTGGTGTCCATAATGCTGATCCAGACGCTACTGTATATACTAGACCATCGGTAATCTTTTTTTTTTTTATGTCAGACAGCTTAATGTCGATGACTGCTGGACTTCCAAAAAGTCCATTAATGGCTCTATTTGTGTTTCTACGAAAATTTACAAACGCGCCTACATGAGTAGCATATTCAGATCTAAATGTGGTCATTCCATCATTGATGGTCATTATCGAGGACTTCATAGGGATGTTGCTATTGTCGACGTATTTCTTCGTTGCAGCGTCATCATTTGATTCTGGTTCTCCAAGACCATTCATTTTATTATTAGCCCCTTTGAGAGAACCAGTCATTGTATCACCGGTGGATAGTAAACAATCATTGATCTCATTTCTGATCGTGGCGTTGTTGCTATCTAGGTATGTTTATGTTGCCATATCATCGTCCTGTTTTGGTTCTCTCACATTGATAATTGTATTTCTGCTCATGTTGAGATCGCCATACAAAATATCTCCAATTCTTCTGATGCGTCCAGCAATCTCTCCCGTGATTGTTAGAATTGATGCCTCCGAGTTTTTAATTTTACCATTTTTATCAAACACCATGAAGTTATCTTCTGTCGCACCTGGAATCCGCAGAATAATATCTGTCAACGGGATATTGCTCGTCTTTAACCATCCTTGCTGATCCTGTAAAACAACAACTTCATTTTGGTCCACATATACGAGACATAAAAGATTGGCGAGCTCATCCTTGACCTGGTCAAGGGTTGTAAATTTGGATAAGTCACCTTGGGGCTTGTCCTTAGCAGATTTCCGTAAATATCTACCATTGTATATTCACTAAGACCTGTTTAAAACTTTGGACGACGTGGTATGCTTGTGCACGACTTTATGAGGCGGTGTCAGCGACCTTGACACAACGTCGAGCACAGCGAGTACTTCAAGGCCACATATTGGCGGATCCGTTATTGTCTGTGTTGGTAATGTTGAATACCAGAATGGAGTGCTTTGAAGTCGACCGGCATATTTTAAAAATTTCTTCGGTGGTGCCAGTCCATAGGAATCAAAATAAACAACTCTACGTGGATCAATTGCGTATGCAACCCAATGAGTACCAGGACCAGAACTTCCATCGAGATTAATAATACCGGTTTCAACACGGTTTGGTTGTGTTGGAAATTGATCACGCATAGAAACACCTCTGAAGTTTATGATGTTTAATTTTTAGCATCATCAAGTAAATCAAAACTGGACATATGAAATATGTTTAGTGAAGTGTCCCGGGCAGTCTTAGACCTGAGCCGCTCGAGGCTTAACCGTACCATGTATGAAGGTTTCATGGCAGTCTTACACCTTTCCCCCTTTATGGAAGTCTTTAGTAAGTGACCTGTTGCTTTCTTTAATGCCATCTCGGCGGCAGTTCCAACAGCACCAAGTGCAGCTGCTTTTGCAACAGCTGGGGCTGCAGCGGCTATCAACGCTGGTATAGCTGCAAGAAGTGGAAATATACCACCCATCTTGGCGATGTCTGTAATGGCACCCACAGAAAGATTAAGTCTAACACCAGTCGCTGATCGTTTGGCGTCATTGAAGTGCCTGAGTTGACGTTCTGTCAGTGACAGTTTATGTGGACCACCTGCGATCTGTGCTGATTTCAGTAATATTTTTATTCCCAAATTCTGTTTTGATACTGACTGTAGCTATTTAATCGGACCAGGAGTCAGAGTAACACTAACATGATGATATGACATTATAATATCATGAGCGATTTAATTACTGATCACGAGTGATCCAGTTACATGTTTTCCACTGGGGCATCAATAACTCTCATTCGTCCACCAACACCTTCAAACAACATTGTTTTGTCTGAGAGCATAACAGCGATTGCTCTGTAATTAGCAATAGCTCCTCTTGCCACACGAGCTCGAAAGTGTATATCAATGAATGATTGTCTAAATATTTCCAGGTGTTCCAGAGAAAAGTAATAAATCGGATACAGTGTTGTAAAATCTAGTTGTGATATTTGTAGATAAGAAACGACATTTTGATCACTTCCCATAAATGTCATTAAACGATGCTATGCACGTGCTACATGATTGTTATCAAAATTCAGTAATATATCCTCAGCTGTTTCTTGATGTCCATTTATTCTCATTGAAACTTCAGTAATGCCAAGTTTGTAAAATATCATTATACTGTGTAATTGTGAGTTTACTCGTTCAGTATTTTCGAAAGCAAGAAATATATGTCGCGGCGCAGAGATACCTTGCTGTGACGCTATCTGCCATGTAAATAAACCATTAATGTTACTTTGAACACTATCTGTGGTCATCGTCAACCATGATAATGTTGATTTACCAGCCAAATCCAAAAAAGAGATCAGCCGTTGGTCTTCAGCGAGTGATGGTAACATTGTTGGCATCCACAATGAAAGTTTTGTCAGCATTACTTTACCTGCATCACCGATAGGGCGCTAGATTGCATCATCGTCGGTAGCCTTTCGTACGACTACAACTGCATGCTTGGCTCCGAAAATGACCTTTCTGACATTTCTGCAAAATACAAAGATATGTGACAGTGGAATTGCGCATGAAAATCTTCTACTTCCATCCTTCAGCGTTGATCGACGTGCTGCGAATCCTAAGTTGAATTCTGGATTAGCACCATGAACCACCGGCCATATATCAGCGTCAGCGTTGTCGGCAAAGTTTCTTGGTCGTCTTATATTATACTGTCTGTTGTCAGGGTGGTCAGAAGTATCCTTCACAAACGTCATTGACGGACCATCTGACCTTCAAAAATCATCGGAATATCTTGCTAGACAATATTGTCGTGGCAACGTCGACGTTTTCCAGGCATGATTCAATGTTTCTTCCGTCGATGCTATACGTATCATTGTTGAACAACGCCATGATGCCATTATTAACAAAACAAACTCTAACATCAGCTCTATAGTCAGTATCATCTGTTTTTAGAATTTCACCTTCTACTTCAATAAATTCTTCAGCGGGCAAGAAATATCTGCTTGTATCCTGAACTTGCATCTCAATTCGCCCACGCTGATTTGGTTCTCGTGCATCATACGAATAATACTGATAATCACGTACCGATTCATCTTTGAGGAATGGCGCATCCATGTCGAATGCGGGAACAGATACACGCTTGAACATCTATATTATTAATTCATTATCGTCTAACACGAAGACAACTTCCAGCTATCAGACTAGCAGTTATATTTTTTTTTCCTTTTTCTGATAGGCGTACACAAGCCAATTCTGCTAGGTTTTGATTGCAGCTTGATTTATTATTTGACTAACATTTGCAGGCATAACTTCGGTGCTAGGTAATTTTACTGGCAGAGGTCGGACCGCTGGCGATCTGCGTATTAATCGTGCTAGTCTATCCCTGATTGCTGAGAATGCTTTACTAGCAACATCACCAACTGCATCAATACCTTTATCACGAACAACGTCAATAGCTTTCATTCCTAGTTGCTTTGCAATCGGTATTGCTTTTGGGGTAATCCTTCTGAATAGACCCTGAACAACATCACCAAGTCCATGTCCGTAGGTAACTTTATAGGTTGGTAATCGCGAATTTATCACCCTGACCATTACAGGTCTACGCTGAGAATTATGTATGTTCATATTATTTTCTTGTCACTGATCTAATTGCACCAATCACTGCTGTAATCATCAACAATTTCATCAATGAGGGACCGATAAACATTAATGTCCATGATACCTCCTGTAAATAATCTCTGACAAATAGCAGCTGCTTCATTAATGATTTCTGGGGAATTATTGCCATCTCGTTTTCCGCCACTCAGAATTTCTAGTCTATCAATATCTGCAAGATCATTATTGGGGCATGGGGCAATAAGACCACTTTCCCTGGTATATGTACCAGGAGCGACGAGACCACTTCCAATGGCACCGGGGGAGGCAGGATTTGCATCTTGCCATTCTTCTTCCTCACTTGTTTTTTTGACTTGTTGCTGTGATTGTTGTTTTTGTAGTTGTTGTTGTAATTGTCGTTTTTGTAACCCGGCAAGATACCTATCTATTGTATTGATAAATACAATATAAACTTGTACCACTATTTCGGGCCTGATCAACTTCGTAGTGTATGAGATATATCCATTTATACCAGTGTTCACGACTCACAACCTGATCAGCGTACTCGGATTTCAAAACTTTTTCTTTATTATCAAAACTTTGCGCAGCACACGCAGATAATTTTTCAACGTCATCAAGTTGTTTTATAAAGGCATTACTCTTTTCGGTAAATTTATCATTCACTTCCGTTCTGACTCTTGCTTGTTCTGATTCTGGGTCTGGCATACGATCCTTTATATCACCTATTTCAGCACGAGCTTGGTCAATACCTTCAAGAATTTCTTGCATTGGTTGAGCAGCTGCTATTTCGCCTGGAAGGTTTCTTAAAATCTTTTTTTATTTGTTTAGTTCTTTTTGCTATTTTTCCAGTTACTTTAGCGGTTTTCTCCGACGTGGGAAGAAGACCTTCGGTGGCGTAAGATCACGAGCAATTGGGGAAACTGGTATATTTGCACAGCAGTATGATTTGCTGGGATTGGGCTAACAAACGGAGTTGGGTTAGCGTGAAGTGATTGACGAGAGCGTTGAGTGGGTGGAGGTGAAAGTTATTAAGGTCAAAAAGACAGTATTTATCTGTAGATTTCTACTTTTCTCACTCCTTTATAGAGACGATGGCCCTCAGTAATATTTACAAACATTTACACAAGAAATATACCCGCATATTGACGCAAAGTTTATTCAGTTTTTGAATAAAACAAACAAACCAACAAATAAGCAAAATACCAGCATACATTTCTAAAGGAAATGTATTTATAACTTCTGAATCAATTTATGCCCCTGAGGCAAATATAAAGTGAATATTACGCGTGTATAAAAGTTAAAAATATGTTAAGAAAGTGTATGACGAACAAAATATAACAGACAAAATGCGACATAAACAGACATTCACATTAACATCAAACGATCTAAACATTTATATCTTTTAATGTTGCGCATTTGTATAAACGCTTCGCGGTTTTTCAGTTTTAAAATATTTTAAATTATTGCCTCTTTGTATGCTATAAGAAAGGAACAACATACATGTTAAAGTTCTTTTGTTATCTTTAAATTTAACGCCTCTTTACTTGTCTGTTGTTGAAGAAAAACGAAGCGATGAAACCTGAAATGTAAGTAATGCAAATCTGTGATTCTTATGCTCTCGAGTCTGATGCTAAGACATTGTAATATGCTCACTGTACTCAGTAACCCTCTCATTCATTATTATATATTCAGTACCTAGGGTTTATGTTTTGGTTCCGATGTTTGAGTCAGGTCTATTGGACACAATAGGGTGAGCAAGTTCGTTGTTCTGAGTGAAAAGTCATGCAAATCACCTAACGGTATCACGTGCATACCGAAAGAAAGAAGAGGTCGCTTTACCGCTATGGTCAATAGTGTACGCACGGTTAACAGGTATTACAAATACACTGATATCTTGAACGGGGAGCTATCTGCAATTGTTCAACATAATACACGTAGTCAGTTGGCGCACGATGTTATTATTCAAGTAGACTGTGGACCAAACTTATTATAGCGATGGAGGAACGAATTGTGTTACCTTTATAAAACTCTACATCAGTTACAGGCATCCCTGTTCCCTTAGGAATGACAGACTCTGCAGCAAAAGAACCCAAAAGGTAGTTATCCATATTGGACGTGGTTATTTAACAATAGTTGATGTTGGACACTAAAGTACCCCTATTGCAGTTAAATATAAAGCAAAATAGTTCTTGTCCGATACCAAAGTACCCATACTTCAGTAGAATAAAATGCAACAAATGATATGAGATACTAAAGTATCTCTATTTCAGTCGAATAAAATTGTCTTTGAATTTACACTCGATCTCGTCACATCGTGCAAGCACTGTTGACTTGGCCACTCTATGCATCAGTCTAAATGTGGAAAGGTACTAAGCAAGCTTCATATGTCACAGGGAAGAAATATGGAAAAATATAGTTGTAAATCTAGATCAATGTAGGCAGGCAAACGATGGCTATATGAGAAAATTAGCTTCGTTTCTTGTTTTTATTTTCCTTTTCTTTATTCTCCATGTTTGTGAAAGGCTATGAAAGAAATTAGATTATCCTCTATGGACTTGGTGTCACCTCTCTCTCTCTCTCTCTCTCTCTCTCTATATATATATATATATATATATATATATATATATATATATATATATATATATATATATATATATATATATGTGTGTGTGTGTGTGTGTGTGTGTGTGTGTGTGCCTTTTTTACCAACGCTAATTATCCCGGCAGATAGCAAGAAAATCCCGTGCCATCCTATCAGATCTTTCAGTGTCGTTCCAAGCAGTGCCGTTCCGACTCCCGAAAAAATCTAATTCAATAGATAAATAAACAAATACTGTCTTCTCTCTTTCCTGAAGGGAAATTCAAGATTCAATTGTCATAAATGTGGCAGCAGAGGAAATATCACTCTATTAAAAACAATGCAATGCATGGAAGTGATGCTTGTCAAATTTTCGATTCTTATTTTCTTTCTTAAATGAATTTTTGCATTTGTTTGTATTTGTGTACAGAGTTTATGACAAATTCGGCAAAATTAGCACCTGCAACATTGGCAAGATTTTACACATGTAAGCTTAGAGGCCCTATTTTTACAAAAGGGAACCTGGAACTCTGGAAAGACTTATACGATGTAAGCAATTGGAAACATGTTGTTTAAAGGCTTGTTCGATTGCTTGTTAATCATGTTGCTAGGGGGTGTTCACACTCATCGCAAGGATATTTTGCTGTGTCACAGAATTTGAAATTAGACCAAGTACCCCCTTCCCCAACATGCACATACATAAAGCCGGGAAAAGCAACAACAGAATAGATTATTACACTCCCTACAGTTATGTAATGCAAATATTAGAAACAGAAACAAACATTTTAAACCTACCATAATGATAGACACAAGTCCGAAGTTTATGCCCATATTGTCGGCGCCGTAGATGTTCGAAAGAGATACTGGAAACACGATCCTTAATCCGCAGAATGAGAAATAGACGGCACACACCCAAACGAATAAGAAAGCTTTGCCACAAAATTCCGACGCAATTAAGGTGCCAGTGAAACTAGCAAATAATCCTGTCACACATAGCATTGCAACCTGAAACGCAACAGAAAGGAAACACGTCATACAAACGCTGGATTCCATTTTTCTACTGCTTCTTTCTGTTTCCTGGTTATGCAATTGACTTATCGTTCAGACTGTCTGCCCTGATTCTTAGACGATTTCAGTCTTGTTCTCTTATGCGATAAGTGATGCCACAATCCTTCATGCACCAGACAGGTAGAGACCAACGAAAGAAAGATATAGTGCAATGGTTAGATAAACAGACTGACACTGGGACACACACACACACACACACACACACACACACACACACACAGAGACGCAAACCCACACACACACACAACCATATATATATATATATATATATATATATATATATATATATATATATATATATATATATACAGAGAGAGAGAGAGAGAGAGAGAGGTAACACTCTACCTTGAATGTGAATATGTCCGTCAAGACTCCCCAGCAAGGGCGACCAATGCAGTTAAATATGGACGAACATGATCCAACAGGGCTAGAAAATGGTCGTCCTGGATAAATGTTTGTCCATACCACTGAAACATTCCAAAAGGAAATGTGGACTATTTTCTGAGAGGACAACTACTAAGAATTCTGCAGATTTTTTAATATCTGGTTTCGCAAAACATTATGGACAAAACCATGGTATGGAGTTGATTTTTATTTCAAATATTTATTGCCAGGGGTAGAGAAATATCGGACAGGATTAGATTTACCAATTATTGCCTTTTCGTAAAGGGTACATTTATTCATAAACTGTCCGCAACGATGGGTTGTTAATACCTATTTTATAGTTATACTGGTAGAAAAGACCGTGACAATAAATTTTGATGATCTAGTGTTAGTCGTTAACTCGAACGGATGCAATAATACGTACACGATATTGCGTATGTTTAGTAGTTACTACGCTATAAAGGTACAACATTTCATGATTGCAATGATTTCAGATCTGTTACGTGATGTCTCCACTTGCACATTATTTGCATTGTAACAAATGTTTACGATCTTTATGCTTTTCAAAAGTAGGAATGCGAGTTTAAATGCGTAATGCGATTTATTTGGTATATACACGTGGACTAGTGGAATAAGAATGGCAAAAGAGACAGGGTGTCAGCAATGACTATGACTATTACTACTACTACTACTACTACTTCTACTACTACTACTACTACTACTACTACTACTACTACTACTACTAATAATAATAATAATAATAATAATAATAATAATGCAGTAAATACTGATTATCCAGACCCATTGGGAGCCAATGATATCATCCAGAAAATCGGTTGTCGTCTGTTGGATATTACAATTGTAAGGTACATGATATGAGTCCACAAAAGCTAAACATCCTAACAATGGGTCTACTACTACTGTAATAATAATAATAATAATAATAATAATAATAATAATAATAAAGAAAAAGAAGAGTAGGGGCATGGTCGGCGTAGTCGTCAAAACAACTCGCTTTTGATATGTATTGTTGTATGCTTTTAGGTTCAGTGACAGTAGTCTTCCATCTATAGTCATAGGTTCTTTGATTTCAGGCAGTTGAGAGGTCACTGTGTACTGCCCATTTTGCCGTTTGTAAGATCACTCTTCACACTACCCATTTTTTTACCGTTTTAAAGACAACTTACACTATCAATTTTGTCTTGGAGGCTCGTACACCTATATAAACCGACTGATTATTTTGGTGAAGTAAAAAATGACTATAATAGTATAGTGTATATTTCAACATATACTTTAGTACCTTGTACAGAGTGGTAACAAACCCCATACCACAATCCATGCAGAATAGGACTACCAACCATATGTAGAAGTTTCTAGATTTAAGGGTGATCATAATAATCTGCCAAACAGTCTGTTTAGAACTGACTCCCCTTGCAAAGTGCTCACGTTTTGTTTGTTTCTGTTTTTCATTGAACATGGTACACTCTTTAATATTTCCGTTTGCGACTATCGTATCCCCTTTCTCAACGACCTGTGACTTTATATACTCCCCAACAGCCGAACCGTTTATCACCGTAGTATCCACGTCGTCTTTGCTAAGAAAACCATTTAGATCCTTAATATTTGGTTGGGAAGGATCATTTACACCCTAGGATTAAAAATAAACAGATCGTGAGAGAAAATTAAAATATCGACAATGTTACTTCTCAGTTTAATGGTTAAATTACAATGTCTTTCTAAAATAAGCCCATATTTATTTAGATATATTTATGGAAACGACGACAAAAAAATAAAGCAAAAACAACAACAACAACAACAACAACAACAAAACAAAAAAAAAATTAAAACAAGCAAACAACGAGTGAATGTTTGTTGATACTCAAAATACGTATTAGTTACACGATTTTTGCGAGTGGGGTACCATAGACATTGTACGATGGGTATACAAAACGGTAAAAGAAGAGAAATCGAGATTTGAGTCCCCCACCTACGATATCATTAATATTACAAGATATATTACTGTCTAAATTATTTATTGTATGACCGCGGCTTTCTTTTCGAATTTAGTTTAACCAGTTTCACCAAGGTCACACATTTCCCTTATGCACCTCGTTCTCAAACATCCCGTCTTATTTTGTAAAACAATTTGTGTTATCTGTTCAGATACATTAGCCATTCATTTTCAACTGCTCACATGATTATACTCGTGTCCTCTTCAAATCAGCAACTTTGTCATTTGTACAGTTATGTTGAAAAGAAAGGCAATGTTTCCCCATTTTGTCATACGTCTTTGCCCATTTTGAAGGCAAGGTTGGAAGTGCATACATTATCTGTACTTAAGGATCTTCTTAAATGGAAATACACGCCGAATTGTAGGAACAGTTACAAACTGTTAGAAATGTAAATTTGATTGTTTCCTAAGTATTTTCCGCTGCCGAAGGAAAGCTGACATTATTTCATCTGCCGAAGGAAAATTTACTTTAAAGTGTAAAAATATTCTAACAGTCCAACCTAAATTTTGTCCGGTAATATTGCAAGTATCTATTTTCTGGAACACCGTTTTAAATTGAGTTTTGAGGAACTGACACCTGCAAAATGTTGCCTAATATGTCAAGCTGAATGTAAGGACACTAGTATGGTGTATTTCTGGACACTAGTATGGTGTATTTCTGGACACTAGTATGGTGTATTTCTGGACACTAGTATGGTGTATTTCTGGACACTAGTATGGTGTATTTCTGGAGTTAATTTGTAGATGAATGGTTATGGTCAATAGCATGTATTTTGTTTCTTCTTTCTCACGATGTTTTCTTTTTCTCTTTGTTCATTTGCAGAAGGGTACAATAAAAAAGTTCTGTAAAGTTTCAAGGCCCTTCATTGAATTGTATCCTATGTGTGCCCTCTCTCTCCATACTCTTTGTCTATCTTTTTCTTTTCTTAATTTAATATCTTCTTTCATTCTTCATATATAAGATGCAACGATAAGTACGAACAATTCTTATCATCTACCTTTCATTTCACTTGCTAAAAGATTCAATTTAAAAATTTTCTCTCATATATATCTAATTATTTGACTGGCTATAAGAGACAGCGTCTGACGTAATTAATCAATATTGCATTTGGTTATTCCCAATCGTGGAATATCACTTATTAGCACCCACGGCATAACCGTAGGTTACAAAATTTTAGAAAACGGAAAAACCTAAGTTAATGCTGCCTCTCTACAATACATTACTTACAATTAAAAAGCCCTTTAAATTATTATATTCTTTTATGAAAACCCTATTCATTTTAAAAATAGCGTGATTCACTGGAAGTATGCTGTATTAGTGTACATTTTTTAAAATGGAATACCGTTCCCATTTCCATGAGATCATTTTCACTTCTTGTTCAATACTGTTGACTTTAAAAAAAAAACCCAAACTTTTAAGCTGCATTTCTGCCACCTGATCAGGAGGGGACGTAATCATAATAATTCCGATTATCTGCATGGCTGTGTAGGTGGCGCCAAGAATCAAGAAGCTTGCGGGTACGCGGTCTAGAAGATCATCATCTGAGAAATATCTGCAATACAGAGGCGACCTTGATTAATGCCCCCTGCATATTCGTGCAATTTTTGTATGTCACATGAAACAGATAAAAGAGGTAATAAAGTTGACATCAATTTAAAAGCAGTAGACCAAAATGCTTCCAGAGTTTATCACTCACTTTGCTCTAAACATCAATGCCTGAATAGATTATTTACTCTGATTTCATGCAGAGATATTCCGCAGTGGTTCGATTTTGTTTCTTTTTTATGTAGGGTACTTACATAACTTTCTAAAGACATAAACAGTGCTAGACTAAGCATTTATTGTGTTGTAATTGTCAGTTAATAACCACTTTTCATGACGATAATTTACACTATGACATCCTAAAACGGGAGCGGTTCTTAATAATATTCCATATCCTATTTGTCATATTCTCGTAGTTTTGCAAACAGGGTTACTGTCTGCTTCTTTCTGTTCATGTTTTACCACACCACTGCCCAGCCAACATCATGGATGATTTACCTGTCTGATCCTTCGATAATGTCAGGTACCTTGTTTTCGGGATTGACGTATTGCGTAATGACCTGGTTGAAAGCCAAGGCGCCTCCTCCGAATCCGGCAACAACGATCCCTCCCGCTAGACCCGGATTATTAGGCATCCACTGAAATTTGGGAAATATGTAATTGCATGACACATCCATATGTAAGTACACGACATGTCCGTGTGTCATAATAGGGCACGTCCATATGGAAATAAGGAATATTAAATAGGCATGAAACTCGCGAGATGTTGTGAAATTTAAAAACTGGAACAAAATTTTATTTTGAAGAGAGAGAGAGAGAGAGAGAGAGAGAGAGAGAGAGAGAGAGAGAGAGAGAACAATTTGTTCACATCAATATCTATCCATCAACGATTTTCAAGAAATATTTCAGTACTTACTTCTGTATTCATCACGTGACTCGTTCGATGCGGTTATACCGGTGTAAAGCTATACTAGTATCGTCTACGCTCATTATACTATGTTTTGCACAAGCAGGATACGATTCAACGGTTTCAATCTCAACTGGACTAACTTTTTGATCCAAACAACCTTGTCTCTAGTTTGTTCATTGCCTTGTAATAAATGAATACATTCCAAAGGTAAAGACGTGACTGCGCTGATAGTCACGGGTCCTGAGACTACGACTGATGTCAAATTAGCACAGTAGACAGGAACATTAACACTGCCACACTCTACTCCCTGAATAAGAACACTTTCTCTACAAGATTTCTTAGACAAGGGCATAAAAACCTGATAAATAAAAGACTCTGGGGAAGTTCCTGTTTCCCTTAACATTCAATATCGATACTTTTGATGATATAGAACTTTTCGACATGAATGGTTAACATTTCTCCCTAATAAAATTAGACTGGGGGTTTGTATGACCCAGCTAATGTATTTGTATGACCCAACTAATGTAATGCTTTCAATACAAGGCCGTGAATATGTCCTCCTTGAAATAAGACCATTTGAAATAGTTGGTCTATTGCTGCTTATTTGTTCAACCTCTGGCAATCAGAAATGACGTGCCCTTTCGTTTTTTCAATAAGTACACCTAGGAAGCGTCATGGATTTCTGACCAGTCTTATCAGAAGTTTGACTTCTAAAAGTTGTGCTAGATTGAGATTTTAAAGTACAGGTAGAAATGAAGATGATTTGTACCAAAAACCTGCTGACAGGAAGACCTTTTTGACAAGTGAAACTGTGAGTGATCAGCTGCGCGAGCAGTATTTTTCAAAGATTTCACCTTTAAGGAACTTTCTAAGTACTCTTTTATGTATAAAAAAAAAAACCAGGATATGGGTCATTTTAAATGGAAACCGCCATCAAATTGTAAACAAGATAGCTCCTAGAAGACTCTGAGTTGGTAAATAAGGATAGACATTGAATTCCAATCTTAGTAAACACCGTTACAAAATGCCAAAAGTCAGGTACACCAAAACCCTACCTTAAATCAAGGACTAAAGTCAACTATATCAAATACTTTAAATGTATGTAACAGTATGCATACGAGATTGAATCTCAATCACTCAGGCTTTCATGCAATATTTTTAGCATAACAGATAAAATAGCACTGAAATTAAATTGACCTTGTCTGATATTATGAAATATTATTTAAAATTGTTATATAAATTAATTAGTTTTTAAAGTAGTATTTTGAAAATCATTACAATTTTACTGGGCCATAAAAACGACAGTGTTATGTTACTAAACCAGTCATAATTGGGTGTCATTAAAAAAGATCACTAGACCAGTCAGACTTGAGATTCAACAATTTGTCCTGGATCACGATTAAAATAATAGTTGCTCATTTGTGTGCACGTACATGACAAAGCAATCTACATCAGCTAGATATATTTGGAAGAAATTGCAGTTATCTGGCATCAAAATTTTCTTCATTGCTATAACGCAGTTGGGAAATGCAACGTGTTACAGACTCTTCAATACATCAACCATTGCAGATATTGCTTATCGAGTCAATGGAACAAAATTGTATTAAAAAGCACAAGGAGTTATATCCTATACTTAAGGCAAACTTTTATCCAGCAACTGTTCTCGTACAATTCAATAGTCCCTGGTAAATTGAGACATAGTCAAAGCAGGAATCGAGTAAAGTAGGACTGTAATAATTTCTGGATAACCATTGATATATTGACAATGAGATATAGCCGCAAAATATATTTATCTGGGCATTTTGCAACAAGAACGTTTCACTAGAGTTTTGAAGTCGGAAATGTTCATTATTCTGAAAACCGTGCCAGTTTACACTATATACATGAGATGTTTAGGACTGCATATAACCGATGTCGCTTAGGTTACTAACCATTTCAACACTAGTTTAAAATAATTCCTCGAAAAGAATTTAAAACCGTGCCCCTATAATGTAATATAGTAATGTTTGCAGTAGCGTGCTAAGTAAAAAGTTAAACTGTGTCTAGCAATACATGGTACAAAACATGTATTATGTTTTATCTACATTTAAAATGCACTCATTTTACAGCATTGAGATGCAGTAGTTGTTTCCGTGGTGAACATTTGGTTTACTGTCTAAACAGAGTCCCTAGAATAAGTACTCAACAATGGATACATGCAATTAAACACAGCGTTTTGAAAATCCAAAACGCACGAGATGGAAGAGATTAATACGCACAAAGCAGCATTAAGATCTAATTTACAAGCACAGAAAAAACAGATGAAGAATAAAAACAGTTTGAACTGGAAAACGTGGTACGAAAAATTGTGGGTACATCAAACAGTAAAATAGCAATAGAATAAGCATCGATTCTACCTGCAAAGACTAAAGTTTAAACATATTCTTTCTTTCGAAAAGGACACAGTACAATACAGTTAGTGTAGGAGAACATGCAAAAGGAATTACCTTGCATCTACAAAGAAAAAAGCGCAGCAAACAAAAGAGTTATGGAAATGCATATTTGAAGCACTGCCCATCTATTCATTTCTGTTTCTTATTACTATGGTATGTATGTAATTTACTAATTGAGGGCATCGACAGAACGACACTCATATATACAAGGCGAAGACTAGAAGCCAGAGAGTGCAACATATACAAAGTTAGACGGCGAAACCTAGAAAATGCCCTGTGACTGAGATCTGAAAAGGAAATCAACTGTGCAACATCAAAACAACCAAATGTAGCAGATGTTTTGCTTTTAAAGAGTATATATTGACATTCCCAGGCAGATTGTAGAGATGTTGTAATGTATATAAAAATATAAAATATGTCATATTTCTAACAATCAAAAGTTATTGAATTAAAGAAAAACGTACGACAGTTCTTGCGACATCAAACTATATATTTTCTTAGCCTCTATGTATTAATCCTGGATGAATTATTATGTGGCATAATGTTCCCGTCAGCAGACGTGTGCAAGTCCCTGCTCTTCCTGGGAGGATTGCAACCAAACTTTACACTCCTCTTCACTGTCGGTTATATCTGTACCGGGTTTAAAGCGAATTATTATAGTGTATATTTCGTATTTATTGAAAGTGGTGTCTTAGGTCAAATTTGCCCGCTAGCTGATTTCATTACGCAGCAATTAAACAAAGGAACGTTTCCTATACTGAATACCTCGAAATTAATTCCGGTCATTAGACAGTCATTCCCTTCGCGGTACTCTTGTTAATGTTCAAAATAGTAATGAAAATAAAATGCATAATAACTCCTGGGACCTCGCCATATTATAATATTCCAAAATTTTCGCAACTCCGAAAGATCCTTATTATTTTGTAGCCGAAATATCAGTCCACCTAGTGTTGAGGTGATTTTGCAGCATAAAAGTATACAAATTTAAAGTATTTGGCTCTGAAAATATCGTTTTCCACTATGTACCTACTGTTATTTTTATTCACTATAATCTTTGTTGACAAAATGACCGACTGGTAAAACTGACATTATATTTTGAATAAAAATAGATAACTTTTATCAACTTTGTAATGTATATCGATATTGTGTTTTACTGTTGGTGCATGACAATAGAATGCATGTGAGCTATAAATAGGTGTTGACAAGTTTTAAATTAATCTTAATAATGAACGTCCTTAAACGTTTGGGGTATTTCCCACTGCATGATCCAGGCAGGTGGTTTCTGTTGCGACGTGCGATATTGTGAAATATATCACATGGGAGGTATTGCGACAGAAGATTTACAAAACATGTTGGTTTTTCTTCTTTCTGTTATTTAGTTTAAGACTATAGAGCTATAACAACATACCATGATTAGAGTAGTCGTGATAGTTAAGGAGAACGACTTAAATGTGTGAGGTAAAGAACATAGTAAATGTCAATTAAGGCATATCTTTGGAAATAGTTTTAACAGTTTCATTCAACTTGTTATGAACCGGCTACACGATTGAATCACTTGTTACGACTCTAGGGTCTTAAACTACGTAACACGAAAAAGCGATAACCAACAAGTTTTTTTAATATTTTACAATAATAATTTATTTTCCTAAAATATAGAGAGAAATATTAAAAATAACATACTGCATGGTGAATTAATTCCAAAATTCCTAAAAGGTATATCAGTTCCAGTTGATTCAGGTAATCAGAATAGGTTTATGTTGATGTATCAGAAGTACAGAAGTATAGCTAATATATTACTCCAAATGTCTTTTAATTGACTTCACTATAATTCCAATAAAATTAAAAATCAAATGTCCTTGAATATTTTACAGTAAAATCAGTACAGCTAGTATGTCCAATAGTATGACTGCTATAATACAGCAATTCCAACGAATGATTATATTAAATAAATGAATCAATCAACTCATATAGGTCTCACAAAACCAGTAATGCCATTAAAAATGAATGATGCCTCGTAATCATCCTTGTATAAATAAATAAAAGCAATAGCTAGAATGGAATACAAGACTTGTGAATGAATCATATGGTATTTTGAAATGCTTATTGCAGTCAACAAGGATCACATTTTCATTCTAACTATTCTTTAACTCGGTCAGCTTGGAATTATTTTTAGGAAACCCACGACCTCCTTTCAAAGAAAGCCTATCCTTGTCAGATCACGTGATATTTGATTGCACTTATCATTATGACTCAACCTTGAAACTTATGAATAAAACATGGCACACACTGTACATGACTCAGCTTATAACGCAAGCTACGATCATAAACATTTTAGCGGTGGTCTAAGAGGTTAGAGCGTCCGCCTCGGACACGGTGGGTTCTTACCCCGGCGTAGTCATACCAAAGAATTACAGAAATTGTACTAACAGCTGCCTCGCTTGGCGATCAGCATTAAGATGTTAGTGTTAGGACTGGTCAGTCTTGTGTCAGGATAATGTGACTGGGTTGAACATGATGACTCATGTCTGCGGCATGATGACCCAGTGCAAGACATCACTAAAAACTGCACACTGCGGACATTGTAGCGAAATGACTATAACATTGTTAAAGCTACGTTAAACATTTAAAATCAAACAAACATACAAAAACATATATCATTAAAATTGTTATTAACTCAGTAATCATACAAAACAACTATTATATGAAAATAATGTACATAATATAGGTATACATTAAACCTCCAATTGTAAGGAGAAAGAAACTTTCATGCCGTAAAACGTTCTTTAGTATTTCTATCAAACATACGTACAATTAATATTGGGTAGGAATTTGAACGAATCAACATGTGTATTCGAGTTGAAATATTTAGAAACAAGGTGCTCATATTCTCTTAATAGTTGTTTTAATTTGCTCTTCTATTGTGGCAGCAGATGAGAAAGTTTCTGGTCCAGATTGTCCAATATTTCGGAATTAAGATGATGGTCACCTCAAAGTTAATACAGTCATATTTCACGTCTTCTTTTAAATCCTCAGTTTGTGGAACAGGTACAACGTAATTAACTCAATAATTTACAATGCTATTCAGTCAACATACTCCTATAAGATATTAACATGACAAAACAGTTTCTGTTTTGCCACACAGGATTATTAATAATATAATTTAAGTCACTTATTTTAATTCTAACTAAGGACCATAATACCTCATCTGAATAGGATCTTGAGCTGATTCCTTAACAGAAACAACAACGAATTTACCCCTTTGTCCCAATCTTTCCTGTATTTTTTGTAAATGCTAAAATACTTGAAAAACTTTAAGAAAACTTTAGATATGGCTTTAGTTTATATATTCCTTAATCGTCAACAAGTATTGGTTGCCGTATTGGTCACAGGTAATTAATGGGACGACACAATCTACCAATAGTCTGCTTAACGGTTCGTCAAATTCAGAAATAGGTTGCAGATGAAACATCAGGTTTCTTCTGATTTGGTGTTCCTATCATTTGATAAATATGACCAAATTTTCAATATTTAGAAATATTCACTTTTACCTTTCTGCCAATAAACATTTTTGAAAATCTTATGATAAGTCTTACTGACTCCTAAATGACCAGACGAAGGCGTTTCATGGGCGAGATTAAGAAGTTCCAGTTGATATGACTTAGAAACAGCGATTTGATAGCTTACTGACCACACATCGCCATCAGGTACCTAAGGTGGCCTCCACTACATCATAAGGACCCAGTTTTCACAAAATAACAAGTTGGTACTTGTGTGATTTAATCTTGAAACGTATGAATGAAACGTTGTACGCACTATACATGACTCAAAGTAAAAATGTGATCATAAGATTTTTAGCACTACAATTGCATTTAAGATAATAGCTCTTACAAAACGTGTTTTGTAAATAGTGTATATATATATATATA